>JAWPHD010005303.1:0-166390 GCA_037043455.1 Cyrtodaria siliqua | reverse complement strand
TCCTGTAACATGTATAAAAGCGGACTTACATTTTGGGTATCTACCTCCTTCATCTGTAGGACACGAGTATTAAAGGGAGATAATAGTGGTGTGAGTCTTCAAGGTGATTTTTTTTTCTAATGAGCACCTCAATAATAATTGAAAATGAAAATAAATCAATTACATGCTGAAAAGTGCTAAAATGATGATTCCATGATTATTTGTTTTCAAATTATATTAGTTTTCGTGACATAGGGTATTGGTCGAAATTCAGGCCGAGTACCTTTAATATTATGAAAATCTACAGTAGTTATTATAGAAATGTTTCATTTTCCTGGTCATTTGTGCTAAGCTATTTCTGAAACTTTCAAATATACACGAAAAGCCATATCTACATCTGAATATAGCATACAAATGATCTTTAAGAAATAATTATTAATAAAACTGCTGAAAATAATAAAAAATGAAATATAGGATCCTATAGAAACCACAGCATCCGAACGCAATGGCATCGTAGGTCAGCACTGTACTGCAAACACAGACTTGATAATACAATGAAAGAGACAAAAAAACAACAGAAAGGGTGGTGAAGACAGGGTTACCGACTTGAAACGGTCCGTAGGCAATAAGGCCTACTGGTTAGCTTGAATCGATTTTATATGCGCACAATCCTCGCTATTATCCTGTCTTCAGTGCCTAAATAGACAAGACAGTGTAAACAAAACTACATCCCATCAAAAGGAATTCTCTAACAATAAAGTCCACATCCAGAGAAACTAACTAAAGAAACACATACAAAATAATAAACATCGCAGGATGTATCCAGAATCGTACTGAACAACCATAGTAGTTGCAGCTAAAGAGAAAACCAATCTAGGGTACGACCAGAGACCCGACGGACGAATCCAAATAATGGTTACCCCTTAAAAATTTGATTTTCCAGGAAAAGTATCAGTCTCTCGCTTTAGTTTTGCCATTTGTTTCAAAGTAGACTTTCTTCATTGATATGTGTGTTTGTTTTATAAGCCAATAGCTCAAAATTAAAGCTAAAGTTATACTTACCCCTGTATTGGTTCTGAAAATATAGTTAATTTTAGTTAAAGCTAGTTCAGCTAATTCCGACAATATGAAGATAGCTTGAAGTAACTATACATACACAGTTTATTGGCAGTAAGTTATTTTTAAATCTGAATACCTTACATTCATCTGTGAGTTATGTTTACCCTTTAAATACTTCACATTCATCTGTGATAGTGTGTTGGCAGTGAGTTATTTTTAACATCTGAATACCGTACATTCATATGTGATGGTAGTTTGTTGGCCACATCCAGTTATTTGTAGTTATTTTTAATCTCTAAATAACTTACATACATATGTGATGGTTTGTTGGCAGAACCTTATTTTTAGCATCTGAATACCTTACGTTCATCTGTGATAATTTGGTGGCAGTACGTTATTTTTACCATCTGAATACCTTGCGTTCATCTGTGATGATTTTTTCGCACTTGGTTATATTTATCATCTGAATACCTTACGTTCATCTGTGATTGTTTGTTGGCTGTGAGTGTGATTCATTTCTTTATTACCTTCCGTATGGAGAGAATATGAACATGAGCACAAAATATATACAAGAAAATAACAAACAACACATGATTATGATTAGAAACATATATACATGTATGCTACAAGAACGTTCTTATTTACGGGTTGAGTAATTATAAGGTAATAGTAATGATTAGGTACTTAATATTCGAAAATACGCCATTACATGTACTAATAAACTGTAAATGAATTTTTATTTATTCTCTATATTTGCTATTTTAAAGATATTAATTAAATAATACACGTGCAAGAGTACATTGGAACATGGAAGATGCATTAATAAGAAAGCATTTATATTTCTGGTATTTTATGTAAAACTATATAACTCGTAATCGACTGTATCAACAAAGATCACAAAGACGAGTTCGAGCGACCGGGACTGACCCTACCTACAAGATCCCGCCTCCTTGACCCTAGTCCGATACATTACAAGATGTGAAACCATCATCATATTTTACTTGCAGAAGTTATATGATTTTATTATTATTTCTTTATATTATATTTGAGATTTTAAATAATTATTTTACACTAAACACAAAAACTTCCAAACTTATGAAAGTTAATAACATATATCTGAATAAGACGACAATGAGCTATTAAAAGTGCATATGCTTAACATACATCATGTAATATTACTACAAGTACATATATATATGCCTATAAATCCACCACGGATGTTTAATGGTTGCAATTCAATTGCTAACTCTACTATTAATTATTTTGTCTAACACAGACTTCAATTAAACAGTGACATAGAAACCCATTTTTTTTAGTGAAGACATGTTTAACCCAGTAAATGAAAACAGTCAAACGGCAGGATACGAAGTCCCAGTAAATGAAAACACTTTACTGACGGCCAGTGTTACCAATGTGCTTGCATTCTTCACCAAAAAAGAAAAAGGTTTCCATGCAAAATATATAATGCGTGTTGTATAAGAATAATTAATACGTATAACTTTACAAACAAGAGCTGTCAGAGAACAGCGCAGCTCGACTATTCGATTTTTCAGAGAATAATAAATTATATAGCTAGTATATACCACCAAAAAATCGAGTTTGTGTGTGTGTGGGGAGGGGGTGGGGGGAGGGGGGGAGCAACATATTTGTGTAAGAAGATGTGTGTAAGAATTGATCAAAACAACACAGAAATATGTAAAAAAAAGAAAATATATCGAGTGGGTGGTGGTGGGTGGGTGGGGAGAGGGTGGCTGGGGAGGGGACAGGGGCGGGCCAACATGTGTAAGAATTGACAAAAGCAACACAGAAATTTGTAAAAAAAAAAATAAAGTGAGAGGGGGCAACATATATATATATGTGTAAGAATTGACTAAAACAACAGAGAAATATGTAAAAAAATAAATTTTAAAAAAAAGTTTCAAGTGTGGGGGGAGAGGCGGCGGGCTGGGAGGGGGGAACATATATGTCTCAGAATTGACTAAAGCAACACCGAAATATGTAAAAAAATATATAATAGTTTCAAGTGGGGGTGGGGGGGTAGGAGCGGGGGTGAGAGGCGGGAGTGGGTTGTGGGTTGTGTGGGGGTAGGGGGCATATATGTGTAAGAATTGACTAAAACAACACAGAAATATGTAAAAAAATGAAAGTTAAAAATTAGATTTTCAAGTGGGGTGTGGGGGTGGAGCGGGGGTGAGAGGCGGGAGTGGATTTGGGTGGGGCAACATATATGTGTAAAATATATGTGTAAGAAATGACTAAATCAACAAAGAAATATGTAAAAAAAACAAAAAACAAAACAATACAAGTCGGTTGGGGGGGGGGGGGGGGGGGGTGAGAGGCGGGAGTGGGTTTGGGTGGGGGGGGGCAACATATATGTGTAAAATATATGTGTAAGAATTGACTAAATCAACAAAGAAATATGTAAAAAAATACAAGTCGGGGGGGGGAAGGGGTGAGAGGCGGGGGGCGGCGGGGGGGGGCATGGGGGGTTGCAACATATATGTGTAAGAATTGACTAAAACAACACAGAAACATGTAAAAAAATAAAAAAAATAAAAAAGATGTGGAGGGGAGTGGGGGTATGGGGGGGGAGGAGGGAGCCCATGCCCCAATATGGGTGAAGTAATAAGATGCCTAATGCTATGACAAATCCCAAACCAAAATTATAGATATATAAATGCTTACATGCAGATCTGCCTTTATTGCACATTTTATGGGCCATCACAATTTGGGTTCCATGGGAGCCCAGAATTTGCAGAAGACAAAATTACTTATCCAACCCTTTACAACACACTATTAGGAAACCAATTCCAAAATTTAGTTCAGCTAGGACAAGAAATGTAAGAGATATAGACCTGTAAACACAGCTTACACGCAAAATGTGATGTGAAACAGACATATTTTAAGGGCTATCATAATTTGGGTTCCATGGGAGCCCATGGGTTACAGGAACCAAAATTGTTTATGCAGCCCTCAAGATAATGCTATAAGGAAGCCCATGGCCATATTTTGTTGTGCTAGGATAAGAAATGTAAGAGATATAGACTTGTAAACACAGCTTACACGCAAACCTTGATGTGGGACGCCGACGCCGACCCCGTGGTTATTACATAAGCTCTCTTATTCTTCGAATAGTCGAGCTAAAAATGACACAGTGGCTTAAATTAGGGACTTTTTGTGTGTGTTTCTGAAACATACATAAAACACACACCAAAACTGCCCTTTCACTCAAAAAATAAATGTCACACGATAAGTTTACTACATACACCTATTTTGAACCAATCAGATAACGATAAGAATAATAAGCCCTTTAGGACTCACACCACTATTATCTCCCTTGAATACTCGTGCCCTACAGATGAAGGAGGTAGATAAAAATAACAAGTTCGCTTTTCTACATTTTACAGGATACATTGATTTATCTTTACCAGATTCTAAATCTACAGCATTTTAGGAAGAGATCACAGAAAAATGCATGTTGATATATAAGATTTCTAGCTAATTCTGCCTCATTTTACACATCATGGGTCTAATCTCCACGGGGTTGTATTTTTGTCTAAATTTTGATAGGTGTCACGCAAACATGAAATTAAAAAAAGTTCAATCTGGTAAATATTTGTTAAAAGTTAATAAAATGCAGATATTGGATCAATGAAGAATTTAAGCATAAATACATGTTGCAAAATCTTTTTTATCTCTATGCCACGAACAAAAACATTACAATGGGACCCTATGGAAAATTAATTGTGGTGTGAGACGTTTACAAGGTAATCAGAGACGAATGTAATACTAACTCAATATAAACATCGTCTTTACAAAAATCGTTTCATAATCATTTTAATAATTTTATTAAAATAAGCCACATTACTGACTTATGGTAAACTGCCCTAGTTAATTAATATAGCTATTTGCAAATAGTTATTAAATTGTTAACAAGTCCAGACTGAGCGGAAGCCATTTATTATAACCCTCAAACAATGTGTGCTCTTTCCGTTGTCATTTATTAAACGTATTTTATTTTTTCAATGGTTTACAACATTTCATATATACATTGTACAATTACATTAAAGGATTAGAATGAAAGCAAACTGCTTATAGAATTCTTCTCCTAAACTTTATTAGAGGTCACATGCCATTAAACATTGCCATTATCTGCAACCTAGGATCTAGGTTAATACACTTTAGGTAAATATCAACACCTAAAATGTTGTAAAGTAACTTCCATAGAGTCTGTCGAATCAGTTCCGTTTCACGACATTCAAGAATAAAATGAGCTGACACAGCAACAAGTATGCAGTTACATTTAGATAAATATGATAAATATTTTTTGCTAACAAATTTACCAAGTAGCTTAATAGTACTTTAACATTTTTCTGCATACTTGGATTGAAGTTGAGAAAATTCCCAGATCTCGGATATATGACTTAAGATAGGTTTGATCGCCACAACAGATTTGCAGTCGACATCGTTTGCCATCCTGGTTGACCACCTGCTCTTCTCCCGATCACGAAATTGTCTTTTAACTAAGTACTTCCAAGCATCTTTTTCAGGAAGTTTGTCTGCGTGGAAGAAAGTGAATACTTGTTAAGAATACGGTGAATATCTGGTATGAACCCTGTTTGTTGTAACCTATCATTAGAAAAGAAGACAAGTCTGTAAAAGAACAATTCTCGTACTACGTGAGAGCATGTTGTACGACATAATTGCCCTAAAAATACAAGCTTACGGGCATCTATTTCACATTCAGTCGTGTTTGCACCAATCAAGCTTAAAAATATGTCTGTCCTGGTCAGTGTTGGAAGAGACGGCATATATTTGTTGCAGAATCGATGTGCTTTTTCAAGGATTAAAATTTCGGACTTCGACAGTTCGTTCCAGAGTTTACAGCTATATAGTGCCTTCGGCAAAACAATTGAATTGTAGATTTTGAACGACGTTGCTGGATGAAGTCCACTTTCATGAATTCCAGAATTAAAAAGAGATAAAAATGTTCCGCGAAGTTTTACACATGCTCCTTTCACCATATCTTTCATGTATGCATATTTGTTACACACAACTCCAAGATTGGTATACGTTTTAGTTTTGTTCACATTATCTTTACCTATAAACCATTTTCTTTTATGATGTTTTATTCCTTTATTTTTTCGTTGAAAACAATTACGGCGCATGTATTAGCATTAAATAAAAATCAGCATTTTGCCGCAAATTGAGCACATACGTCCATCATTTTATCGAAGCCATGTTTTGTATAAGAGGCCAGAGCAATATCATCAGCAACAGCTAAACAGCTACAGTTTGTGTTCAGGACATAAATTCCATTTCTGGATTCCTCAATCTCTTCTCAAGTCCGTTAATATAAACTAGGTATAAATCAGGACAGTTCACACCACCTTGTCTGGTTCCCTGTTGGATATCAAGCGAGTCTGATGTATAATCACGATACTTCACTTGACTTTTCATATTACTATACATACTAACAATAGCTTTATATAGTACGGAGTCTACGCCATTTTGAACAAATTTATAAAATAAATCATTTTGCCATAATATGTCAAAGGCACGCTTTGAAAATAAAAAACAGACGTATACTTTGCTACCAAGTTCTTTTCCACACAATATACACTCTTTAAGAGAAAAGGATGACATTAAACACCCTAAATTTTCTTGGAAGCCTCCTTGTAAGTGATTTGTATTAGTTTTATTAGCTGACAGTAGTTTTGTTAAAACAAGTCCTTCATACAGTTTCATAAAAACCGAGGACAGGATTCTTCTGGTTTTTCTTACCGCCTTTGAATAGTGTTATAATCAAACCACGCTTCATTTTATCTGGCGTATGTGATAGTTGTAACATACCTGTTAGCAACTTTGCAGTTAGGGACTTAATTAGATCTCTCCCAAGTATGAGGTGTTCATAACATATATTGTCTTCACCACATCCTTTGTTTGTCTTACAGTTTTTTAAGAAGGAACTAATTTGTTCTACAGTAACACGTTCCACTTCAGCATTATCTTTTAGAAATGTTCTTCTTGAGTTTACAAGTTCACTAACATGCTTATGAAAACTGTCATCAAAATGTTTACTTTTTTCTTCGATATATAGTTCATGAAAGTAATTGCGCCAGCACTTTGTCAACTCACTTGGATCTCTAATCTTTTTTTTTTCCAAATATCATTTTTATTTCCCGGGGCAGAACAGGATATTTTCTTCTTGGATTAATTAAAGTCCAAAATAAGTCTTGCTCTATTTCTGCGGCTTTATCAATGTCATTGTTTAGATGCAACAAATATTTATCAACAGCTTCTCTGTGCTTGCATCCGAATAGTATTTTTGCGTTTTTATAGTCAATAAAGTGTTCCCCGTTTCTCTGTTTTCCGTTTAAGATACAAATTGTTCGTTTGTGTTTTATAGCTTTGTTACATATAGTTAATTGCTTTGTCCAATATGGTTTTAAGAAATGGTTTATGGTTTTAAGAAATGCCTAAACTTTGACTTAGGTACACATTTTGCCACCAACAAATAGTAACGACTGTCAATATCAGACTTTGACTGCAGACATCGTGTTTTAACCTGTAACAGTCTGCTTTTTGAGAAACTGTTCATAGTCTAATAAATTTGTAGATGAAACTGTCGACCATTTGATTTTTTTTCTCCTGTAGAATTGTCATTGAGAACTTGCATGTTTTTGAAAGACATTATGCAGGAAAATGGTCTGTGATTAAACACATTTGTACAATTGTCATTAAGTATGCTACAATCTAGTACATGGTCCATTTTGTCCTTATGCATATCGACATGGTCGATCAGACTGTAATTGCCTTTGCTTCAGTACATTGGGGTTGTGTGTTACCAAAACAAGTGTTGTCATCCATCAGTTGTCGAAACTGATTGTCTCTATTATCAAGTGTTTTTATGAACTTTGAATTTATATGAACATTCATTTGTCACGATAATCACTTATGACAACTGAAATGGTATCTAAATACCGATAGAAAGTTTTTATACAATGAATTTTAGATGGAAGGTAAACCTGAAATATATACAAGTATGCATGTTTATCAATTTGATACTGTAAACCTTTTATTCTGTCATCAGCATTTTGTAAGATTGATATTCTATTGGAGATACTAGATTTCCACAAGAAAGCTTCTCCCCCTTTGCCTACATTTTTACCAGGGATTTACAGATATGAACCTGCAACTGCATATCTTCTATACATATTATCCATCTTATCCAAAAAGTGAAGATCATTTTCATACAACCAGTGTTCTGAAATACCGAATATATCAATAGAGTATGAATTTAAGCTGTTACAAAGATAGGTGCATCCTGACATAATCCCCTTTGCATTCCACGTCATTAGATTAAGCGTTTTCATCCTACTAACTAGAGTTAACAATACATACACACAGGTCGTGGATGTTTAAGCTTTGTCACTATTATCTAGGCAGAGATATGGATTATACTCGTCCCAATATTTGCTTGTAGTTGCATCACCATCTTTGAAACTCTCACTCCAGTCGCAATTACGTTGCTGAGTCTCGTTATGAGAGTGTCCTTGATAGGTGATCCTTTTAAACGTTTGTCTATAAACAGTACGCGTGACCTAGGGTCACACTTTTCGGCCAAAAGCATGTATCATTAGGCAAACTGGTATGTTCGTCATCTTCAACATTTAGCCGGATAACAATAGGCTTGGACGTACTCCTAAAGATAGAGACTATGGTAACGTTTAAGCCACGTCTGCTCACAAATGCTGCGATTTTGTTTTCCGTTATTGACGAATTGAAACCTCCAAGAAAAAAAAATTGGGGGTTTTCTGACATATTCTGCAAATTCAGACATATCGTCATTAGGTGCGTCGTTATTGTCAATCGTCCTTTTTATGTGATTGCTTCGATTAGATTGCACTACTGGAATGGGTTTATAATCAGAATTAGCAGTATTTTGAGCAGATGGAGTTCCAATGTTACCAACAATATCTCGGGAGGTCATATTGTGGTTCGGTACAGTCGAGCATATAGGTTGGACTATAACATGCGTTGCAGTAACACTCAGTATTAACAACTTCTGGAGTCGCTGGGACTGCAGATGTTTTCAATGACTTATCATTGGCAGAAGCTTCTGTATAAGAAATGTATGTATCAGGGTTTGCTGTATCAACATCAAGTGTTGTTTTTTGTTTTTGTTTTCTCCCTGAGCTTAACTTAGACGGACTGACCGATATGCTTGGATTTGTCAAGCCCATCAAGTCATTTTTCAATTCATCATCAAATGTTCTATCGCAATGTTGATTCTGCACTACCGTGATCTTTCGATTTCTGATTGTTAATTGGAGACCGGAAATATTTATTAGTTATTTGGCTGGTTTGTTCCATTGCAGAATCCACATTGTCTTGACATGACCTTACATTATCTTTGATAACCCTTAGCTCGTTTCTAAGGGAAACAACTCTCGAACTTTTTTTCTGATTCTATTCGCTCAACACACAACTTGATGTTTTGCAAAAATGAAGGAGACTACTTACTGGTCGCCAAAATATCCTAGGACGACACTCACTGTGCTGCCCTGCCATAGCTCAATTCAAATGACTGGAAAATTCCTTAGTCATGTTTCAGCCGTAAAAATTGACATAGATTATGGAATAATTATTTAGCTGGGTGGGGGAAATATGGTGGGAGAATCAGTCCGCGGCATGTCAACATAGAAAGTGACATCAATCACGGGAGTTGATCTTTCTTACATGTTACATGACCCCTATATTTTGGATAATGCTAGATCGATCAATAGTATTAAACTGAAGAAAAGCACAGCCTGGAGTTTGAAACGGTATTTGACATCTATTTTTATATCTGTGTTATTTACGTTCATCTGTGATAGTTTGTTGGGAGTGAGTTATTTTAAAATCTGAATACCATATTTTCATCTGTGATAGTTTGTTGGCAGTACGTTATTTTACCATCTGAATACCTTACATTAGTCAGTCGTAGTTTGTTGGCCATGTTGACAGTGAGTTATTTTTAACATCTGAATACCTTATGTTTATCTGTGATGTTTTATTGGCAGTGATTTTTTTTTAACATATGAATATCTTCAATTCATCTGTGATAGTTTATTTTTAAAATCTAAATACCTTACGTTCATCTGTTATGGTTTGTTGAAAATGAGTTATTTTTAACATCTGAATACGTTACGTTTATCTGTGCTGGTCTGTTGGCAGTGAGTTATTTTTAACATCTGAATACCTTTCGTTCATATGTGATGGTTTGTTGGCTGTGAGTTATTTTTACCTTCCAAAAACCTTACATTCATCTGTGATGGTTTATTGCAGTGAGTTATCTTTACCATCTGAATACCTTCGTTCATCTATTTTCAGTGAGTTATATTCCTTACGTTCATCTCTGATGGCTTGTTGAAAGTGGGTTGTTTTTAAAATCTGAATACTTTATATTCATCTGTGAGGGTAATGGTAGTGAGTTGTTTATAAAATCTGAATATCTTAAATTATGTGATGGTCTGTTGGCAGTGTGCTATTTTTAACATCTGAATACCTTACGTTCATCTGTGATGGTTTGTTGGCTGTGAGTTATTTTTACCTTCCTAAAACCTTACATTCATCTGTGATGGTTTATTGCAGTGAGTTATCTTTAACATCTGAATACCTTCGTTCATCTATTTTCAGTGAGTTATATTCCTTACGTTCATCTCTGATGGTTTGTTGAAAGTGGGTTGTTTATAAAATCTGAATACTTTATATTCATCTGTGAGGGTAATGGCAGTGAGTTATTTATAAAATCTGAATATCTTAAATTATGTGATGGTCTGTTGGCAGTGTGCTATTTTTAACATCTGAATACCTTACGTTCATCTGTGATGGTTTATTGCAGTGAGTTATCTTTAACATCTGAATACCTTCGTTCATCTATTTTCAGTGAGTTATATTCCTTACGTTCATCTCTGATGGTTTGTTGAAAGTGGGTTGTTTTTAAAATCTGAATACTTTATATTCATCTGTGAGGGTAATGGCAGTGAGTTATTTATAAAATCTGAATATCTTAAATTATGTGATGGTCTGTTGGCAGTGTGCTATTTTTAACATCTGAATACCTTACGTTCATCTGTGATGGTTTGTTGGCTGTGAGTTATTTTTACCTTCAAAAACCTTACATTCATCTGTGATGGTTTATTGCAGTGAGTTATCTTTACCATCTGAATACCTTCTTCATCTATTTTCAGTGAGTTATATTCCTTACGTTCATCTCTGATGGTTTGTTGAAAGTGGGTTGTTTTTAAAATCTGAATACTTTATATTCATCTGTGAGGGTAATGGCAGTGAGTTATTTATAAAATCTGAATATCTTAAATTATGTGATGGTTTGTTGGTAATGTTTTATTTTTAAAATCTGAATACTTTACATTTATCTGTGATGGTTTGTTGGCAGTGAGTGATTTGTAGAATATGTATACCTTACATTCGGCGTTGATGGTTTGTTGACAGTGTATTATTTTTAACATCTGAATACCTTACGTTCATCTTTGATGGTTTATTGGCTGTTAGCTAGTTTTAACATCTGAATACCGTGCGTTCATCTGTGATGGTTTGTTGGCAGTGAGTTATTTTTACCATATTAATACCTTACATTTATATGTGATGGTTTGTTGCAGTGAGTTATTTTTATCATCTGAATACCTTACGTTCTGTGAATGTTTGTTGGCAGTGATTTATTTTTAACATATAAATACCTTTTATTCATCTGTGAAGGTTTGTTGGCAGTGAGTTATTTTTAACATATTAATACCTTACATTCATCTATGATAGTTTGTTGGCAGTGAGTTCTTTGTAACATATTAATACCTTAACTTCGTCTGTGATAGTTTGTTTTCAAGTAAGTTATTTTTAAAATCGGAATACCTTATATTCGTCTGTGGTAGTATGTTTTCCAGTAAGTTATTTTTAAAATATGAATGCCTTACATTAATCTGTGATGGTTTGTTGACAATGAGTTCTTTTCGTATATCGTAAATGCAATGGAGTGATCGGAACTTAATGCTGGGGTCTAAGGAACGTGTTAATGTGTTTTCTTCATGAGGATCGTGGTTCGAATCCCACTGGGGACTCGACTTATAAGTGAGAAAGTGTCTAATCTGCGGATGGCGCGTGGTATACAGTACTGGTTCTACAGGAAAAATGGGTGGTCTGTCTGATATATTTACAAAATGGACCGTCATATATAGCCTAACATGTGCTGTAAATCACAAAATAAACACCAACCATTTATAAGGATAGAGTGAAATACTTGATAATGAATAAGTCAAAATGATGCGAGGTTAAAGTTAAAGTGCCAGTGATTTGAGCACTGATTGTACAGATGATTCAGGTGTAAACAAAGTAAATAAAGTACACGAGATTTAATAGCAGTCATTATATGGTTTTACATTTCAAAACTGAAGTAGTCGTTATGTAATTAAATCAGCGGTTGTTTAATTCAATCGAGGACTACGAGAAAGTTCATTTCAGAATATTGCTGCCGGAGAGAACAATAGGTTGATCAAAATATATTGTCTGGAAGAAAAGGGGTAACATAATTTAGATCAAGAGAAATTCGGAGATGTTGGAGTAGGACGATTTAGTTTTTTTTTTAAAAAAGAAAGGAGATATTTATTTTATCAATCAAATAAGGCAGAGTAACAAGAGAAGCACGAAATAAAGGTGGGGAAATTGCCCAATGTTAAACGAGAGGTGAATCGCGAATTTTTAAACACGTTTCGGTGAGGATTTTAATAGATTTTCATTTATTATTGCAATACATGCTCAATTTGAGAGCCACGGACGTTGCTGATAAGAAATATATAGTTTGGACAAGCGTTTCAAAGTCTAAACGAATACGCATCCATATACTGCAGGAAGTGATTTTCCAAATGGTATGGATGTCCTCCTAGTGACTAAATAAAAAGGTTTAAAAAAAAACACTCATTTTCATTTAGGCATTTTTCTCGTGCAACTTATGTGTTAATTTAAATACGGCTGTACTAAATGACTATCTGGGAAACAAAACAGGCTATAAACAATGGTAGTATTCAGCTCCTTGCAAATGGTATTGTGACATCGTTTGATATGTTCATGTTCGGATGACATAACCTGTTAAAAAGGCCTGGATGACTAGTACTCTATGGAGGCCTGGATGACTAGTACTCTATGGAGGCCTGGATGACTAGTACTCTATGCACACTTTGGCACTCCTTCGATTGTAGTCAACAATAATGGAGTTTTTTATTGTAAAAGTAGTGCATAAAAGGTATATTTATTACATATTTCTATAATGTAGCCTATGAGGATGGAATTAAATGCATATTCCAATACATCACACAGCCAGAAAAGAAACAAATATATATTCATTTGGCAGAAACAATCGCCCTAAATAGGGATTTTCATTGACTAGAGTTTTAACTGCAGTCGAGCTGATGCGAAGATGCGCTGAATGTGACAACATCATAAGTTTAACCATGTATATATGTATTCATGGGCATAATGATAAGATCAGGTAAAAGTTCAGCAAAACTGGAAGGTGACCGAGACTCAAAGTTATACACCGAACACAACCAATATGACTTCATTCAAATACAGGTTCATAAGACATCTTCTGACCTCTAAGTTTGACCTTTACCTTGAATATGCGGACCTGGCGTTTGCGTTCGACACATCATCTTGTTCTGGAGAACATTTCTGCCAGGCTATATAAAAATCCCTCAACGGATGATAAAGTTATAGACAGGACACGACTTGCATGACTTCAGTCAAATACATTGACATATGACATATTCTGACTTCTAAGTGTGACCTTGAACTTGAAGCTACTGACCTGAATTTTGCTCGCGACACATAGTCTTGTTGTGGTGAACACTTCTGCCAAGTTATTTGAAAAAAATCCCTCTATGGATGTTAGAATTATTTGCCGGGCATGGCATATGGACACAAAATAAATTATTTTTGAACTTTGAACTCCAAGGGCACTTTGACCTTGAATCTACTTACCTGGATTTGTGCGTGACACGTCACCTTGTTGTAGTGAACACTTGTGGCAGGTTATTTGAAAATCTCTTTATGAATGGCACAGTTACTTACCGGATGCAAAATATGGACACGAAAGTACTTCTTTTTGACCTCTAAGTGTGACCTTTACATTGAAGCTACGGATCTGGAATTTGCATGTGACACATCCTCTTGTTGTGGTGAACACTTGTGACAGATTATTTGAAAATCACTCTATGAATGTCAGAGTTATTTGCCGTACACGAAAGTACTTGTTTTTTACCTTTGACCTTTTAGTGTGACCTTCTTGTTGTGATGAGCACTTGTGCCATGCTATTTGAAAAGCCATTCATTATTGTCCTACTTAATTACCGGACACGATTGTATGGACGAACTGACTGTAGGACTGACTGACTGACGGACGGACGGTGCGACTACTATGTGCCACCCTTCGGGGCATAAAAAAGCAAACGATTTACAACTGTGCAACTACAAAGGAAATGTCAACAACTTGCTTCAATAATAGTTCGCTAACATTTCTATACTATAGTTGCAGCATGGTCTCTGACATTTCAGTTGTACTTGCCCAGTTGTCAATCAATATTTGTAGCATGCATAATCGCTGACATTTTGTTAGTATTTAGTATTTGCACAGTTGTAATTCATTTACATTTTAACTGAAAATAACACTGTCAGAATGGCTGGTACACTCTAACTATCTAACCAGTTATCGGAAGTTAGAGTATGGCAGACAGATGAAATGGACATGTTACAAAACAAACAGAGTATAGTCTCAACCCGATGGTCGATTTAAGCACTTCGATGTTTACATCAACCAACGAGATGAGACTATTCTCTATCTATTACTTAAAGCTTTTAATGTACCTTTAAATTGTCGAAATGAGTTGGTACGAACAAAAACAGATACAATAATAGATCGGTTATATGTATTCTACCTGAAAATCTAAATAGTACATGGCTTAAGTAATTAGTGTTTTACTATTATATACAATATATTAAAACAAGCAAGCAACGATGGCGAGTATCAATTTATAATATTAACAAAATACAAACTTTGAATATATAGACGAAACAATAAAACAATGGTATGATATCGGTGATTTCGTTTGATTTGCAATTTAATCGTAGGGTTTTTCCAACCCGAGTCATATAAGCTGTTGTTTTTTTAATTATCAGACATTACTTGCAAGTTGTATTATAGCATTGAGCCTCACCCACATTGGGGTAAGATGGCACTATATGTGAAATAACACACACATGTGACAATTTCTTAAAACTACGGAAATCACACTAAATTCACAACCAAGAGGTTCAAAGCTGCCTGTAGACGCTCTACTTGTTCATATGGTTCTTATAACAGGTGAACATTGGGGAGGGGGATGGGGAGATATAATATAGTATTATGATACATCATGAACAAGTTTGGTTGGCATAAATCGCATGAAAATTGAAGGAGCAAGAGTGCTAACAAAGTAAAGTTTAACATTTTTAACTACACGCAATTCAAGGGACCGTAACTCTGCTATTTCTAATCCGCCCTGGCTGGCTAGTTTTCGATTTTGTCCAACTTTTCTTCTATTCCCCAGAACACCTTTGGAATGGGAGATGGAGACGGGGATGGAGGGGGTGTAATGGTATGGTGAAGAGGAGGTGTATGACGCAAAGTTGCACTCAAAATATAATAGTATAACATATAGTCGGAAAATCACTTTTGCTTTGATTTCAGAATAAAGTTCGTTGCGTTTTACATGTTTTATATGTATAAATATTCATGCAATTTGAATTCATTTAAAAAACATAATTAAGATCATTCTGTCCCTTAAATAAATTAAATAATACTACTTTATGTGAAAATATCATCCATATAGCAATTGTCGCTTTTTTTAATAACATATTCAATACTACATAAAAAAAAAAACATCACCAAGCATGTAATATGTCCCTTTAATAAAGTATATACTTATACCTCATGTGAAAACATCAGCAAGATAGTAATGAGTTCAGTTATTAAAGGGACACATGGCAATCTTGACGTTTTTGTCGAGATGTTAAATTAGCATCTCGATTTATTAATACAGTTTTAAAACTGCTCGCATATAGTTGCATAACATTTTGAGCTTTCATTTTTTATCTTATTCCTCAATGGGTTAAAATATATTATTGGAACAATATAATCAATAGTTAGTAATATGCAAAACTATTTGATTTACACTATATTCTTATAATTAATATTAATGATTGAAGGAAAATTGCAGGAAATGCAGAAAAATTAACGCGCCAGTTTTTAAAAATCCATCTTGCCGTGTGTCCCTTTAAAGTATATACTGATACACCTTGATTAGATATTAATGTGTCCCTTTAATGAAATATGACATGATACGTCAAGTAAAACTTGTAAAACATTGTCAAGAGGGTATTTGTGTCCCTTTAATAACGTGTTACACGTTGCATAAAATACCATGGAGAAAATATAACCCTTCTATAACGTATGCAATGAGACTTCATGTAAAACATGTATAAAACATTGTCAAGAGAATATTTGTGTCCCTTTCATAAAACATTGTCAAGAGGGTATTTGTGTCCCTTTAATAACGTGTTACACGTTGCATAAAATACCATGGAGAAAATAATACCCTTCTATAACGTATGCAATGAGACTTCATGTAAAACATGTAAAACATTGTCAAGAGAATATTTGTGTCCCTTTCATAAAACATTGTCAAGAGGGTATTTGTGTCCCTTTCATCAGGTATTACACGATGCATGAAACAACATGAAGAAAGTAATACCCTTTTATAAGGTATGCAACGATACTTCATGTAAAACATCATCACGATCAAAAATATGTCCCTTTACTAATGTAGGGCATGATGAATACCAGTTCGATAACAGTGTGTCCCTTTGATACAGAACATGTTGATGCATATATATGACAACACTATATAGATAACAGTGTGTCCCTTTGATAAAATACATGTTGATGCATATATATGATAACACTATAACTATGAAACACATAAATTGTTCAGTTAGAATTCTATGTTATCGATAATTTCAGTTTATAATAGTATACATGTCATGACGTAAATAACAATAACGTCAACTGAATAAAGTACAAGAGAGGACAAAGTAACCAAATATATAACGGTGTTCAAATAGGTTGCATACAATGCAAGTGTTTTATGAAACAAAAGACATTCCGTATGGATATATATTTGTATCACTTATCACAAAGTTTTCTA
This sequence comes from Cyrtodaria siliqua, assembly GCA_037043455.1. Taxonomy (NCBI): domain Eukaryota; kingdom Metazoa; phylum Mollusca; class Bivalvia; order Adapedonta; family Hiatellidae; genus Cyrtodaria; species Cyrtodaria siliqua. Next base: position 149,060 of record JAWPHD010005303.1, on the reverse strand, counting down.
GTGATTCGTGGCCGAGGGGGTTAACGACAATACATTGTAAACCTTCTCGCCTCTCATCAGTACGTGTTCGAGTCCCACTGGGAGCTCAACTTGTAAGTGAGAAAGTGTCGATTCTTAAAAAAACTAATCCGCCAAACAACGGCCAAATTACATTACAAAACTCTAGCCATGTGTCCAGGTCATATAATAATGTATATTGTGCCGATTAAAAGTAAAGGTTTATTCACCGGTTCTAAAAATATAAGTGACTGAATATGCGTAAAATGAATTATGAGTTGGTAACTCTTAATTAAACGCTCCAGTTTTGGGTTTTGGCCTGGCTGGTTAAAGCCGTTTATATTGTGTCAACAGCGATTTTATTCTCAAAATAGGTAAAGTATATACAATGTATATATACCTCGTCGTCAGTAGGTTTACAAACGGTGTACATATGTCCTAAAGTTTAACGGGATAGCTACTTTAAGGATGTCTGGAGGTATACAGTACTGGTTCTACAAAAAAAAGTGGATGGTCTGCCTCTACTACACAAATATCGATCGTGATATATGGCCTAAAATGTGCTGAAAAGGACGTAAACACCATTCAAACAAAACGAAAAGTTGTCTATCACCTAACCCTAGACAACACTGTGAGATAATGTTGAACAATCACAGATTAGATAATACATTATCATAGTTCAATATTGTAATTACACTTTAGCCTTCCTACGCATTTCAATCTATTCCCAATGAATATCTGCTTACATATAGCTTAAAAGTTACATATACAACAAGGCAGAAAATAAATAAAGTTTATGTATTCACATTTTCATTGTGAGAAATATATTTTCTACATCTAAATAAAACAACGAAACATAATGAATAATGTGTACAAAATTTAGCATGGACTATTAACTGTTGTTTTAGGATACAATATTCTACACACAATGAAATTAACATTTGATATTAGCTTATACTGGGACAGCAACCTCGGAGTGAGATAAGATGAAGGATGCAGACTCCCATCAGACATGCCTCCGCCAGGGAGTGAACATACACGGCGCATATATATGTAGCTATAAATTACAATGCCTTATCCACTAATCTACCGAGGTCACTATTTACACACAAGCACACATGCATGCTCGCACGTACTCACATACGTGCATAAACAAACACATATATACATATATATGTAAATACATCTTGCTACATCCCAAAACGACCTTAATGAAGTGATACATGCTGAAACGATTATCAGATTGTATGCATTCACTGTCCAAAGAACCAACATACCTTTTATAAACTAGTATATTCTGATCTGTTCAGTTTGTGCATTAATTAAAGGATTATCAGGTTGTATGCATTCACGGCCCAACGTCACCAACAGTCCCTTTATAAGCTAGTATGTTCTGATCTGTTCGGTTTGTGCATTAAATAAACGATTATCAGATTGTATGCGTTTACGGTCCAACGTTACCAACATGCGCTTTATAAGCTTTTATGTTCTGATCTGTTCAGTTTGTGCATTAAATAAACGATTATCAGATTGTATGCGTTCACGGCCCAACGTTACTAACAGTCCTTTATAAAGCTATTATGCACTGATCTGTTCAGTTTTTGCATTAAGTAATTATTATTACACCTACTGACATATTTAAATTAGGATTTGAAACATTCTTCATCAAAAGATAATACAATATGTTTCCTAAAATTAATTTTAATTTACATATGAAAAGTATTATCTGATACATACATAGAAGTATTTTGCAATACATGAATAAAACAGAATGTAACGAGAAAAGTGTAAATTATTTCACATCTGTTAGATTTACAATTTATAGACTTATTTAAATTTCATTATCTCAAATGTTAAGGCATTTGGCAGCAAAAGTATTTATCAATATGAAATCTTCAAAAAATAATTCTGTTTTTCATAATTGATGGTTTTCAAACGATAAGTTGCATATCTTTTTAGATAACAACTGTTTAGCCATTTTAAACATACTGATAATAGTCAAACGTCTTAACTACCTACCTAAGAATATGCTAATAATATTCTCATGGATTTGTGTATTTCACGCTTGATTTAAAATACGGTTGAATTGCAAAATAACGAGTTTACATCTACTCTGATTGCATGATTCAATATTCCCTATAATTTAATAATGTGCAATCATATTTAACGTCAAAATAATACCTTAATAATAGCTTTGATGCTAATTTTAATGCTAAACTTATTCAAGATTGCCGTATGTTCCTTTAATCAGTTCGCTATTCTTTTCTGACGATCGATGTCGATATTACGTTTGTCAGATTGATCGGGTTTAATTATCCTGGGATCCATTTTATGAAACATCTTACGACAGTTTTGAACCCGTGTCAATTTATTAAATGTATTGTTATATTAAGTTGAACAAATAAAACTTTTTTTCTATAAACTATCTAATACATAATTATACGTACTGTTTGTGCGATATTTTCACTCTTCATTGTTTTTAAGGAAAATGGTGGAAGATTTTTTATTTTGCTTAAAATTATCCTAGGTTGTTCTATAAAACAGTGCCCTGGAACTTTGTTGTTGTTGACCTATTAACGTGTGTGATGTTTCTTACACCAAATCAAACACTTTGATGATGTCACTCATGTACAAGGTAACAATCAACCTGGAGTTTCTCCTTTCGTAGCAGACTGATCGTGGATACTTCATGCCATCAGACTCCTTCAGGACCACACCCAGCACGTCACCATTACGTCCAAGCTGAATAACGTTGTTGGACCTGTATCCGCATACTAGTATTTGATCTCTGGTGTCGACACATAATCCTTTAGCATTATCAAGTTCTGGACATGTCATCGTCGACACCACCTGTCTACTACTGTTCAGAATAATGACGCCGTGGTTACTATCAGCGATATAGATGAATGATCCATCTGCATTGGATGTGATTTGTTCTGGGAACGAGAATATTGCATTATCTGACATATCATTCTGGATTGTATGCAGGAGCTTCCCAGCTGTGTTGTACACTCTCACGTGACCAGGACCTTCATTAATACCACCACCACATGAGACGTACAACTCACCATTGGTATACGCCACACCTCGACATGCAACATCCACTTTGAATGATTTAATTAGAGACAATTTGGTTCCAACGGAGACAAATTTAATTGTCTTCCCAAGTAACACTGATACCGCCACTTCCCTAGGACCAGTGCAGCACACAGCATACGGCCCGCCTAGTACATCATAGTAGTCTGACACAGCATACGAGGCATCCAGTCTCTTTATTTTGCTATTATTATAATCAACAATAAGTACTGTACCGTCCTGGAGTTGACACGAGCCATATATGTTACAGGTGTCGCTGTCTGTGTTTACATCCACGTTAACCTGACTGTGTTGCCTAGCAGAATAAAGGCGATTCTGGTCTGGCTGTTGTTTGGACGAAGTGCCTGTGGTCTGTTTAGCAGGAGAAATGGTATTTTGGGCTGGCTGTTGTATGGACGACGTGCCTGTTGTCTGTTTAGCAAGGGAAATGGTATGTCGGTCTGGCTGTTGTTTGGACGAAGTGCCTGTGGTCTGTTCAGAAGGGGAACGGCTACCATGGTCTGGATGTTGTTTGGACGAAGTGCCTGTGGTCTGTTTAGCAGAGAAAAGGCTAGTTTGGTCTGGCTGTTTTTTGTACGAAGTACCTGTGGTCTGTTTAGCAGAAGAATGGCTATTTTGATCTGGCTGTTTTTTCGACGAAGTGACTGTGTGTTGTATAGGAGAGTGTGGTACTGGTTGACTACTTTCCGAGAAATCACCAAAGTAACTCAGACTTTTAAGATATTCTTCTAATTTTCTGTTTAAATTGAACTGGATTGTTTCGATTCTATCGCCTCTAGAAATATCGCGAATTACGTCATTTCCGTCGTTCATAGCGGCTTTGATTTTCTTCATGGTGACAAAGATTTCAGACTCGTTTTCCTCGTTCGTGTTCTCAAGCTGTTTGGTATTGTCTTCCACAGTTGTGATTACGTCTTCAAGAGTCTTGATGTCGGCGTTGATTCTGTCTTGGCGCTCTTTGTGTTTGGCTCTCAATTGATTTATAGTAGCCTTCTGCAAATCATCAACAAACTTGTTAACACTCTTCCGAAAATCTTTTATGTTGGCTTCCACGTTCTGTGTATCTTTTCCTAACCTAGTCTTGTCATTTTGTCTGGCATTCCTTATTTTACCGAGATCTGTCAGAATCTTCTTCATACTGACTTTGATGGCCTTGTATTCACGGCTTTCCTTAACACCTTGCGCATCCTCGGTCAAGTAGATCAGATCTTTGCATGGCCTGCAAAGTTACAAAAATGAATATTATTTGATCTGCAATTTCTTAAAGTAGTGTATATACTTGTGAGCACTTTACATTGTGTTTATCTAGCCGTACATATATTCGTGAGAGCACTTTACATTGTGTTTATCTAGCCGTACATAAATTCGTAAGAGCACTTTACATTGTGTTTATCTAGCCGTACATATATTCGTGAGAGCAATTACATTGTGTTTATCTAGCCTTACATATACTCTTGTGAACACTTTACATTGTGTTTATCTAGCCGTACAAATATTCTTGTGAGCACTTTACTTTGAGTTTATCTAGCCGTACATATATTCTTGTGAGCACTTGACATTGTGTTTATCTAGCCGTACATATATTATTGTGAGCACTTTACATTGTGTTTATCTAGCCGTACATATATTCTTGTGAGCACTTTACATTGCGTACATATATTCTTGTGAGCCCTTTACATTGAGTTTATCTAGCCGTACATATATTCTTGTGAGCACTTTACATTGTGCTTATCTAGCCGTATATATATTCGTGAGTGCACTTTACATTGTGTTTATCTAGCCGTACGCATATTCTTGTGAGCACTTTACATTGTATTTATCTAGCCGTACATATATTCTTGTCAGCACTTTACATTGAGTTTATCTAGCCGTACATATATTCTTGTGAGCACTTTACATTGTGATTATCTAGCCGAACATATATTCTTGTGAGCACTTTACATTGCGTACATATATTCTTGTGAGCCCTTTACATTGAGTTTATCTAGCCGTACATATATTCTTGTGAGCACTTTACATTGTGCTTATCTAGCCGTATATATATTCGTGAGAGCACTTTACATTGTGTTTATCTAGCCGTACGCATATTCTTGTGAGCACTTTACATTGTGTTTATCTAGCCGTACATATATTCTTGTCAGCACTTTACATTGAGTTTATCTAGCCGTACATATATTCTTGTGAGCACTTTACATTGTGATTATCTAGCCGTACATATATTCTTGTGAGCACTTTACATTGTGTTAATCTAGCCGTACATATATTCTTGTGAGCACTTAACATTGTGTTTATCTAGCCGTTCATATATTATTGTGAGCACTTTACATTGTGTTTATCTAGCCGTACATATATTCTTGTGAGCACTTTACATTGTGTTTATCTAGACGTACATATATCACACCCGATTACCGGCAGCCGTAGGCACAGTTCGGCAGCCGTAGGCACAGTTCCCGGTTAAAAAAAAAACAAGTTTCAAAAGGGTAAATAAATCTAGTTTTATGACTTGTTAGCCTTAAACTATTAGAAAAGTGAATCGGCCATTTTAATTTGGAAGGAATGTTGTGTATGTCACCTGATTCCCGTGAAATTTGAACCTATATTATGCGAGTTACGGTAGGTTAAATGTTGAAATTAAGCTAAAAGATGTGATTGTAGACAGTTAGAGACCTGATACTCGGTAAATAGTCAAGTTTAAGAGATTTCAGACATACTGCCATAAAATATAATCTTTCCAGAATAAACAGTCCAAATTTTAGCCCACAGAACATTTTATTAAATCAATTGTGGGTTTTTAAACACGACCGTGTATTGAAAAATGGCAGGAGTACGGAACAGTTCCATTATTTATTGGCAGGAAGCTAGTACAGTTCCGAAAAATGGCAGGCGTATGGTACAGTTCCAAAAACATCTGACGCTAAAGTCTTTTCTCCTTTGATATAGTGGTGTAATTTCTAAAACACTAATGAAGAAGTACTGTATATATAATTATATACATCTTCGGTCCTTCCATAAACGTTTAAGAAAACCCACCAACCGTAGGGAAACGTGAATATAGGCTCGTTTGAACCTTCATTCCGACGGTACAGTACAGAGTAAGACATGTTTTAATAACAATCGTATGTTGTGCTGAGTTACGTCCCCTTTTTATAATTCACCATTTATGATAACAGGCGTTTGGTATTTAGATGTTTTGGAATAGATTGCTTAATATTTATTATTGCATAGTTGAACACATCACATTAATTACGTTTTAAGGCCACTTTATGTAACTTAATGTAGCTGAATCAAACGTCTACTGATATATAGGACACGCATATAAATCAATAATGTAGTCGCTACATATAATCTTGTGAGCACTTTATATTGTGTTTCTCTAGCCGTACATATATTCGTGAGAGCACCTTACATTGTGTTTCTCTAGCCGTACATATATTCGTGGAGCACTTTACATTGAGTTTATCTAGCCGTACATATATTCTTGTGAGCACTTTACATTGTGTTTATCTAGCCATACATATATTTTTGTGAGCACTTTACATTTTTGTTTCTCTAGCCGTACATACATGGACCTTCAAAACATTCAATGTCAGTATTTATATGAAGTTCTAAAATTGTGGATCTATATATTTCTAAAATACGGATTATAAGATAATTTGTTTAAATTAGTTATTTATCTCCTGTATTGCATTACCATGGTAAGTGTATACTAACTACAGCAACTATATATGTTAACAATTCAATACAAATCAATGAGCTCGATAATCAATTTATATTAAATTTGACTTAAGTTTTTCATGTTTTAATGACACATAAAGACGATACATACATGTTATACATAAAAACAACTATATTATTCAAGCTTCTTTTATTTGCAAAACTTTTTTAAATCATGTTTGCTTATATAGTATTAATTAAAAAATAGTGTGAAAGGAAATAGGTTTAACGTCCCATTAACACATCATGTACGATTATACTGCGACAGCAATCTCAGAGGGAGCTAAGATGAATGATGAATGATGAAGTGTTCCATTAAACGTGTCAACGCCAGGGAGCGAACTCACGAGGGGCAGACGCCAGTAGCTCTAAAGTGAAATGCCTTATACACTGACCCACCGAGGTCGAAAGTGAATGTATCTCATTCCAGTGCGAGTAGTCGCCACTGAGGAGTGCGAATTGTCGCCAGAAACAAATGCGAATTGTAGCCAGTGACGAGTGCGCATTGTAATTCAGTGGCGTGTGTAAATTATAGCCAGGGTCGAGTTCGAATTGTAGGCAGTGGTGAGTGCGAATAGCCAGTGACGAGGGGGAGTTGTAGCAAGTGAAAGTTAAAGTTAATCCAGCCACTACCGACATTATCTTAATTCTAAAAGTTTCATTATTTTGTTCTTTTTTCTTCTTTTTGTTTGGCTAGAAAATGCTCAATTTTCACATTTGTAACAAACATATTTACAAACAACAGTTGCATAATTATTTTCAATAATTACGCATTTTAAATGTTTTTCCCCATTATTTCTTACAACTAGTCAGAGAAACCTTTTTTTAACCATAAACAGATACCATTACAATGCGTCCGACCAACCCGTGTCGTAAAGGAGCCGTAAATCATAACTGAGAATAGAATATAAAGGTCCGAAAGGGGTATTTTCTAACTGTGGTTACGAGCCAGGGATAGCTATTTTGAACTTGGCGTTAACAAATCGCGAGCTTCATATTAATATATCGCCGAGGTGCTTCGCGTGACCGCTATTTATAACTCTGTGGCGTGATAGGACGTGTTTAGATTATAATTATTAATTATAGCGCTGTATTATAGGAAAATGTTAATGTTATTATTTATGAATCATTTCACGTTTTTCATAGAATTTAAAAAAATCAACAACAAAAACTTCTAGCCCCAACGCCTGATGTACCGAAACGCACCAAAACCTGGAACCCAGAGGAAACACCGGAACGCAGTTAAAATATGTTTAATTGTGTTGATTATTTTAGAATTATAATATCAGTGAATTAGCTACGTATACGCACCGTAGAAACGTGCCTTCACAGTGGGGTATGGGGTAGGTGAAGGGCGAATTAACGTAACTTCTCGTGATATGCATTCTGTTCTTGTAAAAACAAAATACGAGAAGCATTCTCCCCGAACTCCCTAGCGCTCAATCATTACAGTGTGTCAGACATAGCCACGCCACTTATTATGCCCCATTACTTTTGTTTCATGTCAAGTTTAGTACAACACATTTCAGAATTGTGATATTCGACGTTATCAATTCTGTGATATATTTTTTTTTTTTAAATCGACAATTTATGTTGAAGAATTAAAAAATATTATTTAATTTAGTTGACATAATTTTTGGATTTGTATACAACATTACACATTTTAATTTACACGTTTTACAATTCAAACCTTTCTTTCATTTTAATACCTTAGACAGTTTACTTATATATTATCCTAGAAAATCAATACTAGTAATCTATGATGTATATTTAACGTTCATGTATTTATATGTTTTAAATATCAATACATACATTATCATTCATTTGAATTTGCCTTTTTTAAAACTCTTGTATATATGTATATTATTTGAAAAGTATAACGTTATCGTTGACTTAAGAAGAGGAGCTAGTACAAATCTTTAAAAGTTGTGACATACACCGGTACGCAAAGACATACCATGGAAATATAGATATAAAAATCGAACAGAAAAAGCAGCATTCAAGGACATTGACAATCAACCATGTACACACACAGAAACAAAGAACAATCTAAAGATAAATAAAATGCCAAATATGACATCACAAACACAAAAGGGTTGACAATAGGGCTACCGCCTTGGAACGGTCAGTGCCAAAAATGGCCGCTACATAACTGTGACTCCCACCAACAAATATCTTATAATTGAATAATACAATCCGACCTGTCCCTTTATTAGCCGCCAAGTGCACTAAATGTTATTCTTCGTTTGCTTAACTTGCATTATGTCAATATAATCTAAAGAATAGGTCGATTATTAAGGCACATCATGCAAAGAGTTCTATAGACCAGCAATTTTTTAAGTCACTGTATAGTTTAACGTTATTCTCAGTTATGATTTACGGTTCCTTTAGTGGGTTTTTTTAACAATTTAATACATAAATAATGTATTTAAACAAATCCTGATGTACTCCCTTTAACGTGATTCCCGGCATTCGAAATGCTGTTTCAATGAGGACGAAAACGATACAGGGATATGCACTATTCAAACCGTGAGATCCTGTGTATTGCAGTATGTTAAAAGAAAATATCAAGCTGAACGTTAAACTAAATTCTAAAATAGATTTTAAGCAAAACTATACATATGATCACATGGGCGGATTCAAGGGGGAGGGGTTTACCCGGCGCTCCTTCCTAAAATATAAAATGTTATGAACATTCATACGTAAAAACGTTTTCATCTTTTTTTCTTCTTTTTTTAGTTGTCAACAGTTTTTTTTAAGTCTCCCCACCAATAGCCCACAACAACCCCTCTAAACTGAAAAAAAGAAAATGTCTGTGTGCGTGTTTTTTTTTGTGTTGTTAATTGTTTTTTAAACATTGCGCTCCCCGCTAATCTCAGATCTTGTACCCGCACCTTGATGCGTTAGTTTCAATACAGAAACGGTATTCACCTACAACATTGAATATAACCGCTATATTCCACTCCAAATAAATGACATTCGACTACTCCGTTACTACTCTTCACAGTTTTACAAGATGAAAGAGGAAAACAGGATCTCTATAGATATATAAATCTGAATTATATTCTTACATATCTGGTGCAACATTTAAACATACATGCCTATTTTAGGTCATACTATACCAATTCATTTTCCATAGGCCTACCTTATAGCTCTAAGCTCTGTACTGAGTTCCCTAATATATGAAGCTATATTTTTTATTACTTGTTTTGAAAGATATAATTATCTTAGTTTTATCAAAAAAAAATACGTAAGCATACGTTGAGAATGTTTTGAAAAAGCTGTTTGGGTCGGATGGAGCTGACCAACCAACTTGCATGTAGAAACATTAGGAAAATGTAAATTATCCTTCTTTTTTGATTATGCAACGCATTATGAATACAATGCACAAATGTATGATTTTACCTTTATAAGTACTCTTCAAAAGTTGAATTTTATTTTTTAGCAAGATGTTTTGGTTTGTTTACCTTGTCAACCAATCAAAATTAAGAGATTCTGTGTAAAAGCTCCGAATTTACCCTGGAACTTTTTCCCTGCCCGCTGATTGGTTGGTAATTGGTGTAGTCTGATCATATACAGTATTGTTAAGTGTGTAATAGAACTGTTAATACCTGTGGTCCAGGGCAACACATGTACTGCAACACACAGAGTCGTGGGTGTGGCAGTAAATAGTGACGATCTCTCCATTATGCACGTCGCATCTCTTCGTAGGGAATGATGGCTGGTTGTGTTGTCCCTGGGCTGTCATCGCGTCGCCTTCTAACATGCGATGAGCACTTAATGGGGCAAACCTATCGTGATGTTTCAGACATCCATTGCACATAAACTCACAGCATTCCACACAATATTTCATAGCCTCAACATTCCTACCTTCTTTAGAGCATTGCGTACATGCAAATTCATAGAATGGTTCATGACCAGCTTCAATAGTTCGTGAAAATCCAGTCGCCATCTTGGGAGGTGGTTAACTGACGTGATGTATTAAATCATCCTGCATATGCACTGTTCACATTGTAGTACGTTCCAATGTGCATTATGATAAAGGATATTAGTTTATAATCTGTTATCTGTCGATGTTGATATTATACATTTATATTGATCACGTGTTACTCAAATAGTGTTCATGATGAGCTCACCAACGGTTAAGGCCTGACAAATCCTTTTAAAACAAAATCCTGTTATTTTCAAAATTGTAAGATTCAATGCTTGCGAAGAACATGTTGAAATGGAAACTCAAGCGTGCGACTTGATTTTCACATATTTTCTTTTAAAAAAGTGAAAATTTAAATGAATTATGCAATGTGTTATTTATTATACGTGTGCAGTGTTTGATAGTTATAGAAAATAATTAGTTTGTTTCAGTGAGGACTTTATAATTAGATAAGAAAGCGTTGGTTTATTTTATAACACAACTATTTTTTCATGAAAGTGCACATACTGATCTACACAGATGAGTTCAAGAAGTCTTAATAACTCCTAAACAATTGTTAATCATCGTACACGGTTGCAGCTGTTATAGTGATATCATATAGTCGCTAGCTCCGTACATTATTTGCTATTTCAGTTAGGTGACCAATTAAAGAATTAAAGAAGCGGGGGATATACTGCTGTATTGCACATGTTGTTATGTCCATCAGTGATCTAAGAAGTTTATTACGTCTCTGTGTCCAAGATGAATAAATGAAGGTACTAGAATGTTAAGAAACATTTTTAAATAATTCAAGGGCAGGACCATGACTCTGCTGTTTCTTGTCTTATACTGATATCGCTAGTTGTTTAATTTGTTCCACTTTCTTCTATGACATCATAAAATAAAAAAATTAAATATTGGGGGTCAATATGTGAGCGATAGCGATGGATGGCAGATGGGAGACAGATCAAATATGGTTAGTTTTCAATCTTTTATTTATAATAACGAGGCAAAATAAAGCAAGAAAGTCAAGGGCTCCGGTGTTACTGGTCCGATACTGGTGTTTTTCGAACTCATCGGGACTTTTATTGATATTAAGAATCTGGCCAAGTTTGATAAAAATCTGATTTTAAATGAAGATGCTAGAGTCTTGACAATTCAAAATGTAGAATTTTTTATTTAAATCAAGGGCCTTAACTCTGAAGTTTATTATCCTATATTGCTGGTTTTCGAACTCGACTAAGCTCTTATAGATATTAAGACTCTGGCCAAGTTTATAAAGATCGGTTGCAAAATGAAGGTGACAGACAGACAGACACACAAATAGCATGCGTCTATCAAAACGATAACCTAGACTTGCTAAAATACAAATACGTTTAAAGCATACCAATATACATATTAACTGAAAGACGATTATATCTTGCTCTAAACATGACGAGATTGTTTCTTACATAATGAATAAAAAAGCATAGGGCCTACCGTAGAAATGCAGTATTCAAATCAAGAACCGCAAACCAGAGGTCGAAACGAGTATCACATTATGTCTCTGCGCAAACAATAACATATGCACACTATACATTTGTATTGATCCCACCCAGATTTCTGCCCCACCCGTTCCAAAATCCTACAAGTTAAAAAACAAATTGTTAGCTGGAGTGCAAATTGCAATGATATTTTCTCTAAATCAGAAAATGCAACATGTGGTGTTACAGAGGGCTTTTACGCACTTCGACTAGAATTTTTCATCCAACATTGCCCTTTACTGCAAACAATCAGACATGGAGTTTTGAGTATGTGCCTCTTCAAACCACTCCCATTTCCTGTACATATTTTCTATTGGATATTCCCACGCTCGTCATCAGCTGGTTGCCCACGTCCCAGAGACATCCACATATGATAGATGTGCTGCTATATGTACACTGCTTCTCTTGTGTGCTTTCGAATCAAATCCAGGCTATTAAAAATGCTCTAAATTCACTTGCGGCAAATGCTCCAAAGCATGCAGGCTGGAGCCTGCCTTGGAATGTCAACAACAGTTCAGCAACCCGACCGAAGTGAAGATACCTAGGCATAACTGTCCTGCTTCAAACCAAACAACTCCTCCATGACACACTCAGTACCGGACGCTCCAGATCCAACAACCAGATCTATCAGCATTTCAACGCAACCATCCATGCCAGATATCTTATCAGACATGTCGTTGCCCGTGACTTCTCGATCAAGCTCAGACAAGCAAGGATTCTTCGATTACTAATTCTAACATCCTTGTCATGACATCATCTCCAAAACACACTTCGAATAAGTCTCAGCCCAGGAAGACCTTAAACATTCTGAATTGCAACTCCTAAAGTCTCCGGAAGAAGGGTTAGAAGTTCGGATTAACGACACTGATCTAACTGTTATACTTTGTACGGAAACGCGGATTGATGCCTCCAGCTTGTCTAGTGAAATATTGCCAAACGATCTTTGATTCGATATTGCCCTCAGACCAAAGACCCACACAGCGCTTTTAAATAGCAGCTAAGAATAAGCTTCTCCTGGGAAATATACACAAAGGTGAAGACAACGAAATTGTAAGTGCCACCATTAGGATCGATAAAAAATGTCCAGAGCATAGTATCGTTCTACAGATAACAAAATAAGACTGATGAGTGCAACCTACCACTACAACCTATCACTCAAAACAAGCAACAATAGAAACATTTTTCTCATTGGCGGAGACTTTAATCTCCCTGACATCGATTGGAATATCTGAGTATTGATGGAAACCAATATCGATACCCATCTAGGAATAATCAGACCTGTATTGTCACTGCAGCTGACAATGGACTCAAACAACTGGTAGATTTTCCATCCATGAAAGAAAAGACACTCGATCTCATCCTAACGTCAGATCCTAGCTATAAAGTCAGATACAAACCCCTCCACTCTATTGGTAACAGTGTCCTCTTCGACTCTACACTCCTAAGCCGGTAAGACGTAAACTCTACTTGTGGAGGGCCGTCCGTGGCCGAATGGTTAGAGCCGCTGACTTGAAATCACTTGCCCCTCACCGCTGTGGGTTCGAACCCTCATGGGACCAGGAATCTTTAAGTGAGGAAGCTATCCGACTGGCTCCAACTGGCTTGCGGAACGTCGGTGGTTCTACCTAAGTGCCCGCTCGTGCATGAAAATCCCCCGGAGGGGCGCTTGGTGTCTTCCTCCACCAGTGGAAGCTGGAAAGTCGCCATTTGAACTCAGCTGTTGATGCGACTATAAAATCCAATTCATTTCAATTCTCCTAGTGGAGAAATGCATGCGTAAATGGTATTGAAACTTAACAGGATCAATCATCATACAGCAACACAAATAGTATCTGAGAATACTTTAAATCGGCTGTCCACAAGCCTATCGAGGAGAATGCCAACCCAGCTTACCATGCCCCGTTAGGGCCGTTACACCCATAATTGGATGAATACCAGCATGAAGAAGGCATTAAAACGGAAGTGATAGATCCACAAGAAAGCCAGAAAAAAATGGCAAGAAGAGAGACTCGGACAAGTAAAAGGGTCTACAAGAAGTCCAGTAGGAAACAAGACCAACAGGACCTACATGGAAGAAGTGAGCGACACTCACAAGGAAAACCATAAAATAATACCTTCATCAAGAGCAAGGGACAGGAGTCAATGGGAGTACCACCTCTCAAAAACTCAAAGCGACAGTCAAAGCAAATCAACCATCCATAATGAGCAGTTCCATTTAGCATTTACTAAGAAAGAAACAAGTACAAGCCCATATCAGACTATGTCGGAAATAAAGAGTCACATGGCAAGGCGTCCACTAAGCTATAGGTAACTCTATTCTAGCCATTGTCTTACAAACAGCCGCAACATAGCTAGCCCCAATACTCACAGCAATATACCGGTACAACATTGATTTGCGCGAAGTGCCACAGGACTGGAGAGCTGCATGGGTTGTCCAAGTATTTAAGAAAGGGAAGAAACACAAAGCAGAAATCTACCGTCTTGTATTCATGACATCGATTACATAAGCTATTACAGCACATATTTTACAGCAGCAGAGTGGTCCACTTATATATTAGACAAACACAGTATACTCAAAGACAGGAAACAAGGCTTTAGAAAATATCGCTGTTGTGAAACACGGTTAATTACAACTATGCAAGAGACTGTATCTCGGTTAGCGATAGGAGAGCAAGTAGACGTGATCCTGTTCTAATTTACGAAAGCATTTGACAAAGTTTCTCACTCCAGACTTCTCTACAAACTCGGCTACTACGGAGTAAGTGGAAATTCAAGCAATGGGATCCATGCGTTTCCTAGAAACCGCACACTATCGCATTAGAAGGATTACACGCAACCGATACAGATGTATTATCCGGAGACAGAGTTCTATGCCCACGCATCTTCAGATGCCAGTTTATTTGCGGACGACAGTTTACTCTATTACGTCATAAGTAACCATCAGAAGAGTCATCTACTGCGGCAAGGCCTCACTGCCCTTGAGGACTGGAGGGAAAATTGGCAGTGTTAAAACACCATAAAGTGCAATGTGATCCTCATATTGCCAAGCAACAGGAAGAAACATACAGTCTATATACCTGCTAACCGATCGTTCTTAACTTGCTTGAAAAAGTCGACGCCAGCAGGACCTGTTTATATACACGTCTATTCACATCCCTGACGCCAGTAAATCTAGGGGTCACATTGTCTAACAACATGAGCTTGAATAGGAATAAACACATCACCAATGTCATTGTAAAGGAAACAGAACTATAGGATACCTAAGGAAGAACTTCAAAGAGTGTAATAAATCTGTGAATGTTGCCACAAATACACATATGGTAAGCCCCGCTATTGAGGTACGCCTCGCCAGCCTGGCACCCACCAATGTGACATCAAGGCTATCGAAACGGTTCAGACTAAAATACGTTTTAGTTACCCTCGCCCTGTGGCACAAGGCCGTTTGGCGAGCTTTTCAATAGACGATTAGAGTTGATACGGCACAGACCGTCCGGTAGAAGCTTTACATATTCCGTCCAATGGAGATTACAAGATGCAGCAGTAGATGATAGAAGAAATTCAGATAGTTGAAGATTAATTTTTTTCATAGCAGATTAAAGTTGTGAATTCATGATTTCGGCCAATCGGATGACATCCCAGAATTGTGACGTAGGTCATCCCGATTTCTGGTTCGAAATTGTTTCAGCCAATCAGGAAGAAGCGCGTCGATTTGCTGGAAGGAAGTCATTCAAGTTGATCGTGATGCCCGTGAATTGGCATGACCAGTTTTGGAGCCCGCGCAAATGCCCGTGAATTCTCGTGGTCAGTTTTGGAGCCCGACTGAATTCTTATAACTGTGATTTTTTTCATCAGATTTTGTAGTAGAACACACTTGGGGTATATATAAATAGATAGGTTTATAAACGCGTTACTGTCTCGCCGCAGAGCTAGCTTTTATGGCGATATCGTTACGTAACCCCACCATGAATCGAAACCACGACCTATGGGAAGCGACGCGAGCGTAAGCGAGCTCGTATGGAAGAATCAATCAAAACTGAATAAATCAATAGATGAATCCAATAGGTTGACGATCTGAACAAACTACAAAGAAGTAGTCTGTTGTCGTAAAAACTAAAATCGTATTGCCGTAAAAATGTGAAAATAGAGACTTTGCAAAGCAACATAACGACAGTTAGATGTAGAAATGGTATTTTAAACAGGTAGCTGTATCAGTGTTGGGAACTAAAACAACAATTTTAAAAACAATTAAAAGAAATTAACGTGTTATTTGTTGAAAAAAAAACATATTTTAAAAAATTAAATATAGTACTCTGAGACATTTTCTTCATGAAAACCGGAAGTCGAACCCCATACTTCTGTATCCAGAGGCAATTATGCTAACCGTTCGGCCATCGCATCTCTTACCGCCACAGGCATAGTAACTTTATATGATCCATTATGAAAAAAGTTGTTTAGCAAGTAGTTAACTGAATATAACTATTTAGAACAACACAAGGTCTATAGTGACTAAAAGATGGTTAGGCCCCAAGATGCTACTCTCAGGGGGTAAAAACAGCCTCCTTCTCCAGCTCCCAGTAATTTGAATGGCGTGTGGGGTGGGATGTATCTGGTTCGAGTTCAAAAAGTATTAAATATGTTTACCCTATGTTTTATGTTTTAGTCATCAATTCTGTGTAATGTGGGCGAGGGATTTATATAATGGTGTTAGAATTACTCTTACGTTGTAAACTACATGTATATAACATTATAGCAATATACTTCTGTTGTTAAATATTCAGCTTTATACATTATGTTGTTAAATATTTAGCATTATAGCATTATACATATGTTGTTAAATATTTCGGATTATACATATTTTGTTAAATATTTAGCATTATAGCATTATACATATGTTGTTAAATATTTCGGGTTATACATATTTTGTTAAATATTTAGCATTATAGCATTATACATATGTTGTTAAATATTTCGGATTATACATATTTTGTTAAATATTTAGCATTATACAGCAGTATAAGTATGTTGTTAGATAGTGTGTTCTTATGTAGAACACTAATGGGACGCCGCGAGTTTTTAAAAAATCAAGATTGCCGTTGGTCCTTTTAATGTCAACTTTGGACGATCGGCTGCCTTCTACGAGGACGAGTTGTTTCCTGTTATGAATGGAGGTTGTTTGGTTGTTTATAGGTTCATAACGTCATTTTCAGTACATTTTAGGCAATATATGACATTCGATTTGTTCGTGGTGGAGGCCGACCACCGACGTTTTCCTGGGTAAAACCTAGAGTGAACAATCAATCATCGGTTATAATCGGTCTATGACGTTTAACATGTGTATGTTAATCTAAGTTTGAGGCCTTGAACTAAGAATAATTTCTGTTTAGTATGTGTTCTTTTCTGTCATGTTTCTTATGCCATTGTCATTGTAATACGTAAAATAATTCCCTATTGATACAAATGTCTGTATTTGTGTATATGCTTATTTTCACAAGTGTACTAATAATTTCCTTACTGTTGACTCCAGGACAATCATGTGTATTTCTATTTTGAAAGTTAGTTAAAGTGCATTTGTACATGTGAACGATGATCGATTATAGACTTTCATAATCAATCATCATAATCGGATGTCTAGGTGACAGATTATCGGTTACAATCGATTAATCGGTACATCACTAGTACATTCAGTACTGCATATCCATAGAACTCGACAGTTTCCCACTTTCAAGTCGAGCTGCCAGTGGGATTGGAACCCACAGCGGTGAGAGGCGAGGTTTTAAACGCAACGTCTTTACCATCCCGGACACGGAGACGCTATTAAGGTCTTGTTAAAAAATGTGATATAAACCAAAAAAGGTATTAAATTATAGTAAATGCCTTGTTTATAAAAAGAGAATGATTTACTGGTCACTATTACCCCCAGGCCGACACTCCCTGTGCTGCAATGGGCGTGATACACATGGGAATTTAGAGAGAAGTCCTGTATATTGATAAAATCCAAGCTACACATAAAGTAAAATAGCAATAGTGCATGGATCTTCTTTTTATTATTATTATTATTATATTACGCTAGGACGGCAAATAATATTATAAAACTATAAAGAAAACATTGCACAAAAGTTTGAAAGTGTATTTAACATTCATGTTTCTATACTATAATGTAAGGAGTACACTTATTTTATTTTGAAGCTGTTTTAAAGGGACACATGGCAATCCCGAGTTTCATATAAGGCATTAAAATTAGTACAGCGTTTTATTAATCCTGTATGGTCTTGCCTTTAAAACTGCTTGCCTATAATTATATAAAACAAATGAGAAATTTCATTTTCTTCATTATTCTACACATTTTTTAAACATATTATTTGTGCAATATTATCAAAAAAACATAATATGCAAAAACCAATTGCTTTGAACTATTCTTACAAATAATATTAATGACTGAACAAATTCATGTTAGGAGAACACCTAACGGGACGCCGTGAGTTTTTAAAAAATAAAGATTGCCGTATGTCCCTTTAAGAATGATAATGAGATATTTTTTGTAATCAATCAATTAAAGTGGAGTTACAAGAAAAGCACGGAAAAGACATATCAGTCCATTTCTGTTAGAAGGGATATCTATACTAAAGGAAAAAGAAACGCAGCTCGGGAATTCCCGCTATATTTATAATTTATATAAGTTGCGCACTTAATTCCAAGTAATACTCCAGACAAATCCGAAATCCGAAGATGTTTGTAACTGTGTTTGTTAGACGTTTTAATCACAGTTCACGTTGAATCACGAAATTCATAAATGTTGAAGTTTCGTTTTGAAAGTTTGAGCCATTTCAGTACCGTAGGGAATATATCGACACAGTCAACCAATCTTTATTATTGAGAGTTATAAAAAAAACTTGGAATATGGTGAAATAATTATCAACATCGGAAGATAAACAAAGAAGATAGTTTTTTTATGAGTTGTTTTAGTTGTTTTGTTTTTTTGACAGTCCTAAGAAAAAGAAAGTTTTGAAAGGAGAGATCTAACGTCTAATTTTAAAGGCTTTAAGTAGTTGTGAATTTTAATCACCTTAGCTTTAATCGTACAGTTAAATGGTTTACAACTGTGCCAATACAAAAGAAATGTGAGCGACCATGCTACAACTATAGTTCGCTGACATTTCTATACTGTAGATGTAGTGTGGTCTCTGACATTTCATTAGTATTTGCAAAGTTATAAAACAATAGCTGTAGCATGGTCACTGACTTTCATTAGTATTTGCACAGTTGTAAATCACTTAATTGAAAATTACACCTGTCAGAATGACTGATATATTCTAACAACCAGTTATCGGAATTCAGAGTATGGTAGTCAGATGAAATGAATATGTTACAAGACAAACAGAGTATCAGGATTTTCTTAGGACTGCCACGAGGCCGAATAACGGCCCCATCCTACTTGCAAAAAAAACACTTTTTTCCCCAATTTAAAGAAAAAAAATTCAATCCACATTTTTTGAAAAAAATAATTTAAAGACATTTTCTATTGTGTGTGTGTCACTCAAGACACTCGTTTCAGTAACTGATTGTTGGCACCACTCTAACAGGTTCAAATCACTATTTAAATGATAATTGTTCATAATATACTAATTTCCCAATTTTGGCAATTTATCGATAAAAAATTCCCAATTCGATTTAGGGCATTTTTCCCGAAATCCCTAGGAAAAGTCCTGAGTATGGTCTCATCTCTAACCATTATCTATATATGTATTACTTAAAGCTTTCCATGTACCTTTAAATTGCCTAATTGTGTTGGTACAAAAAAAACAGATACAATAATAGATCGATTATGTGTATTCTAAATGAAAATCTACATAGAACACATTATAAGTAACCATCGTTTTACTATTATATACAATATGTTAAAATAAGCAAGCAGCAATGGCGCTTATAAATCCATTTATAGAAATAAGAAAATAAGAAAATACAAACTCGGAATATATAAACCAAACAATAGCACAATGGTATGGTGTCGCGTGATTCCGATTGATTTGCAATTTAATCGTGTGATTTTTCCAACCCGAGACATATAAGCTGGGTTTTTTAAATTATTAGAGAGGTCCAAGAGGTCCAAGAGGGCATCTATACGCTCTACTTGTTAATATGGTTCTTGTAACAGGTAAAAATGGGATGGGGAGATATAATATCGTTATGATGCATCATGAACAAAGTAAAATTTAGCATTTTTAACTACACTCAATTCGAGGGACAGCAACTCTGCTATTTCTTATCAGCCATGGTTGGCTAGTTTTCTATTCCGTCCGCGTTTTCTTCTATTCCCCAGAACAAACTAATAGACTGGGAGATGGAGACGGGATGGGGTTGTGGGGGGGGGGGGCGTCGTGGTTGGGGGTTGGGGACGAGTAAACATGTTGAACTTTCTTTTTTTATCTTATGCCTCGATAGGCTTAAATATATTATTGGAACAATGTAATCAATAGTTAGTAATATGGAAAAAATGTTTGCTTTATACTACTTTTATAATTAATATTAATAATTGAATTGAACAAGAAATTAAAAAACAAACTAACACGCGAAATTTAAAAAAAAAATACTACCGTGTGTCCCTTTAAAGTACATACTGATACTCCTTAACGCTCTATTAATGTGTCCCTTTAATAAAATAGTTCATGATACGTCAAGTAAAACTTTATCAAGATAGCGATGTGTCCCTTTACTAACGCATTACATGATGTATATAATATCACGAAGAAAGATCAAAATGTTTTTTAACTAAAGTATGGGATGATGCATCAAATATCATTTGAGAACATGTAATATTTTTTGCATAATTTTTCGAGTATATGCGATTTATACTTCTTCTCGAGGGCCGTAGGCACGAGAGTGCAGTATAAATCGCATACGAGAAATATATGCTATAAATGTTTTGTACCACAGCCATTTATCCAAGTACGGGCGTGCCAGAGGTTTTAGGGCGTTGCAGTTTTCATTAAAAAATAACTCGATCCAATCAAGAAATGAGCATGACCCATGTTTTGATTATTGCAGCCAATCGCCTTTCTATGTTACTCGGCAAATGCAATGTCAATAAGTGCTGTTTTGGTAATGGTTTGGCGTTTTCATTGACATGTTGTGTTTAAACACTGCAACTGCGCGCGCGCAAAATTGATTATACCACAATAGCCTAAATACACACTATGCATCGTGTAATACCCGAGGATATACACAGCATATGTTAGTTATTGTGGTATAAATACAATAGAGCATGAGTCTTACACGTGTACGGACGATAATGCACTCGCTAACGCTCGTGCATTATCTCCCCGTACACGTGCAAAACTCATGCTCTATTCTATACTTGTATCATAGCTTTAATGATTTCCCTTTGTTCTTGCTTATGATATATTTTTCATAAACCTGAAGGTCTGACCCTAACCGTGCTATAAATGCCGGTATATTTCAGCCGTGCTATAAATGACAGATTCAGCAGTTATACCATGCTCTACTCAATTTTACACGCGCGTAGTTGAAATGTTTACACACAACCTGTCAATCAAATATGTAAAACACAACTACCCATTATAAAAACAGCACTGCTTGACATTGGATTTGGCCAATAATATACACAGGCGATTGGCTGCAATAATCAAAAGATGGGTCATGCTCATGCCGCGTGATAATGCTATTTCTTGATTGGATCAAGCTGTTATTTTTACTGAAAACTGCAACGCATTAAAACTTCTTGCACATGCGTAGTTGGATAAATGGCTCTGGTACAAAGCATGTAGGGCATAGTTTTCTCGTATGCGATTTATACTGCACTCCCGGGCCTGTCTATCATCTAACCCTAGACAACATCGTGTGATGTTGTGATGTTGGACACTGTCTATCATCTAACCCTAAACAACACCGTGTGGTGTTGAACACTGTCTATCATCTAACCTTAGACAACACCGATTAGATACTACATTAGATAATACATTATCATAGTTCAATATTACAATTACTCTTTACCCTCCTTCGCGCTCGATATGAAAAACGCATATTTTTGAGCCGTGAAAAAAAAATTCCCGTATCTAGATTTTTCTAGACTTTTTGTGATTTTTTGCAACGTATGTTTCTATTAGAAAATCAGAAAATCGTGTCAATTCTTACGAATTGTGGGAGGTGCACAGTACTGAATCTACCCAGAAATAGTGTGCGGGCTGCCTCCAAAACAAAAACAAAAACTGACCGACATATGTAACCTTATATGTCTTGAAAAGCACGTAAAACACCAAACAAAGAAATCCTTCGAGTTCCAATCATTTGAAAATGGATACCTTCTTACATATAGATTAAAGATTAAATATATTTCCTACATCTGAATAAAAAACAAAACATAATGCATATTGTGTATCAAACTTAGCATGGACTATTAACTGTTGTTTCAGTATAAACTATTCTACACACAATGAAATGGAGGGCATTAACAACAGCAGGGACAGCAACCTCGAAGGGAGATAATATGAGGGATGCAGTTTCCCATCAGACATGCCTCCGCCAGGGAGCGAACATACAGGGGGCAGATATATCTAGCTATAAATTGCCTGATCTACTAAGCTACAGAGGTCACTATTTACACACACGCACACATACGTGCTCGCACGTGCTCACATACGTACATAAACAAACACATATATACATATATATGTAAATACGTCCTGCTACATCCCAAAACGACCTTAATCAAGTGATACATGCTGAAACGATTATCAGATTGTATTCACGGTCCAAAGTTACCAATTTTAAGTTGAACAAATAACACTTTTTTTCTATAAACAATCTAATACTTATACGTATTATTCATGCCATATTTCACACTTTATTATTTTTTAAGGAAAATAGTTGAAGGTTGTTTGAGTTTTTTTTATTTATTTTCCTAAAATTATCATAGTTTGTTCCATAAAACAGGACCCGGACCTTTGCTGTTGTTGATGTATTAACGTGACACAGTTTGGTTAATTGCTAAAATATCAACAATATACTTAAGTTCACCGAGTGCGTGATGTTTCTTACACGAAGTCGAACACTTTGATGATGTCACTCTTTCCCATGGTAACAATAAACCTGGTGTTTCTCCTGTCGTAGCAGATTGATCGTGGATACGTTATGCCATCTAGGACCACACCCATTACGTCACCATTACGTCCGAGCTGGATAATGTTGTTGGACACGTATCCACATACTAGTACTTGATCTCTGTTGTCAACACATATTCCTCTAGCATCATTCAGTTGTGGACATTTCACTGTTGACACCATCTGTCTATTACTGTTCAGAGTAATGACGCCGCTGTTACGATCTGCGATATAGATGAATGATCCATCAGCACTGGTTGTGATGTGTTGTGGGCAGGAGAATATTGCATTACCCGACATATCATTCTGGATTGTATGCAGGAGCTTCCCAGCTGTGTTGTACACCCTCACGTGACCAGGACCTTCTTCAATACCACCGTCACATGAGACGTACAACTCACCATTGGTGTACGCCACACCTCGACATGAAACACCAACATTGAATGATTTATTTAGAGACAATTTGGTTCCAACTGAGATAAACTGAATCTCCCCCCACAACAATGATACAGCCACTTCACTAGGACCCGTGCTGCACACAGCATACGACCTGCCTGGTACATCACAGTAGTCTGACACAGCATCATCCAGTCTCTTTATTTTGGCATTATTACAGTCAGCAATGAGTATTGTACCGTCCTGGAGTTGACACACGCCAGATATACCACAGGTGAAGCGATCTGTGTTTACACGCACGTTAATCTGACTGTGTTGCTTAGCAGAATAAAGGCGATTCTGATCTGGCGGTTGTTTGGAAGAAATGCCTGTTGTCTGTTTAGCAGGGGAACGGCTACTTTGGTCCTGTTGTAGTTTAGCCGAAGTGTCTTTAGGTTGCATAGAAGAGTGTGGTACTGGTTGACTAACTTCCAAGAAATCACCAAAGGAACTCAGACTTTTAAGATATTCTTCTATTTTTCTGTTTAATATTAACTGAATTTGTTCGATCCCATCGCCTCTAGAAATATCCCGAATTACGTCATTTCCATCTCTCAAAATGATCTTGATTTGCTTCGTGGTGACGAAGATTTCAGACTCGTTTTGCTCTTTCGTGTCCTCAAGCTGTTTGATATTGTATTCCACATTTGTGATGACGTCTTCAAGGGTCTTGATGTCAGCGTTGATTCTGTCTTGGCACTCTTTGTGTTTGGCTCTCAAATGATTTGTAGTAGCCTTCTCCAAATCCTCAATAATCTTATAGACCATCTTCCGGAAATCCTGTATGCTGGCTTCCGCTTTCTGTGAATCTTTTTCTAACCTGGTCTTGTCATTTTGTCTGGCATTCCTTAGTTTACCGAGATCTGTCAGAGTCTTCTTCATGCTGACTTTGATGTCCTTGTATTCACGGCTTTCCTTAACACCTTTTGCAGCCTTGGTCAAGTGGATCAAATCTATGCAGGGTCTGCAAAGTTAAAACAATGAATATTAATTGATCTGCAATTACTTCAAGTAGATATGTTCTTGTGAGTACTTTACATTGTACCCATATATACACTTTCCGTTGTGTTTCTCTCCAAAACATCCAATTTTATTATTTATATGAAGTTCTTAAATTGTAGAAACAATTTGTTTAAATTAGTTAATTTATCTCCTCTATTGAATTATCATGGTACATGTACATGTATACTGACTGCCATTCGATCAGAATGAATCGGCGAGATATGGAATTCTAATAGTTAATTCCAATCTCACATCTCAAAGTTACAACGGTCCCCCAGTCGTACAAAGGGTACCGGTGTGGTACTCTGGCAATCCAGAATGATTGTTTACCAATCGCACATCTCAGAGTTACAAAGGCCACCCAGTCGTACAAAGGGTACCTGTGTGGTACTCTGGCAAGCCAGAATGATTGTTTACCAATCGCACATCTCAGAGTTACAACGGTCCCCCAGTCGTACAAAGGGTACCGGTGTAGTACTCTGGCAAGCCAGACTGATTTTTTACCAATCTCACATCTCGAAGTTACAACGGTCCCCCAGTCGTACAAATGGTACAGGTGTGATACTATGGCAAGCCAGAATGACTGTTTACCAATTTCACATCTCATGGTTACAACGGTACCCAGTCGTACAAAGAGTACCGGTGTAGTACTCTGGCAAGCCTGAATGATGGTTTACCAATCTCACATCTCAAGGTTATCACGGTCCCCCAGTCGTACAAAGGGTACAGGTGTGATACTCTGGCAATCCAGAATGACTGTTTAAAAATCTCACATCTCAAAGTTACCACGGTCCCCAGTCGTACAAAGGGTACCGGTGTGATACTATGGAAAGCCAGAATTATTTGTTAACCAATCTCATATCACAAGGTTACAACGGTCCCCAGTCGTATAAAGAGTACCGGTGTGGTACTCTGGCAAGCCTGAATGAGTACATCAGAATTTGTTTAAATACATTATTTATGTATTAAATTGTTAAAAAAATAAACCAAAGGAGCCTTAAATCATCAAAAGAATTTCACTGACAGTAGAAAATAAAAGACCCGAAAGGGGTATTTTCTAACTATGGTTACGAGCCAGGGATAGCTATTTTGAACCTGACGATAATAAATCTCAACGTAACGGGAGCGTCATGTGAAGATATCGCCGAGGTGCTTCGCTTGACCGCTATTTATATCTCTTTGGCATGATATGACGTGTTTAGATTATAATTATTAATTATAGCGCTGTATTATAGAAAAATGTTATTATTTTTGAATCATTTCACGTTTTTCATAGCCTTTAAAAAACTCAAAAAAACAACCTTTCTTGCCTCAACGCCTGATATACCTTTAAGCGATGTACAGAAAGACCGAAACGCACCGAAACATACAACGCAGTGGAAACACCGGAACGCAGTTAAAATATGTGATTTTAGAATTATCATATCAGTGGAGTAGCTGTCTCTACAGGCCCGTATTACTTTTTTTTTCTTTTATAAATCTTTTATTCAGTATTTACATAAAACAAATATTGTATACATGAAATACAACATTGTAAAATATATGTGGACCTTTTACTTTTACCAATTGGACCAGTATTCGTTCGTTCTATTATTCAAACACATTCATTGATTGATTCATTGATTCATTCATTTATTTATTGATTGATTGATTGATTGATTGATTGATTGATTGATTGATTGATTGATTGATTGATTGATTGATTGATTGATTGATTGATTGATTAATTCATTCATTCATTCATTGATTCATTGATTCATTCATTGATTCATTGATTCATTGATTCATTGATTCATTCATTCATTCATTCATTCATTTATTGATTCATTGATTCATTCATTCATTCATTCATTCATTCATTCATTCATTCATTCATTCATTCATTCCATTCTTGATCGATCGATCGATCCATCCATCCATCGATCCATCCATCCATCCATCCATCCATCCATCCATCCATGAGTGTTTCAGCAGTATTTATTCCTGAATTATATAACTCATTTTTAAATTCTTGTTCATCAAATTTGCCAAATGATCTGTAATTAATAGTTGTATGACCGTTTAGCAAATCTTGATTTTGTCGTTTAATTTTCCTAATAAAACATACTGGATAATGATCACTCATGCATATGAATGGTACATTTATTTCGATTACATTTTCAGGATGTGTAGTATAGATATGATCAATTATTTTAGAACTTGAAATTGTCACTCTGGTAGGCATGTTGATTAATTGCACAAGACCTTGATTAATGAGAAAATCTGACCATTTTTGATTGTCAAAGCCAGCCATAGGAGAGTAATTGATATTAATATCACCTAGAATGTATATTTCTTCGATTTCCTTTGAGGAAACGCTATACTGATCTTCAAAAGTATCAATCCAAGATTGTAAAGAATTAGGAGGTCTATATATGAAAGACAGAATAAATGGCTTGCTATTTGGAAAACGTATTTCTAGCCAAATACTTTCTATTAAATCATTTTCAAGATCAAATCTACGTACTGATGGAATCGTATCACTAATATATACTAAAATACCACCTCCCTGTTTATGAGTTCTATCTTTTCTTTCGGATTTATATCATTCATTCATTCCTTTGTACCATTACTTTGTATCATTACCTTTGTTTCTATGTGACGTTTAGGACAACACCGATTTGTGACATTTGATGTTATCAATACTGTGATATAGGTTTTAAATCGACAATTTATGTTAAAAGAATCAAAAAATATTATTTTAATTATCTGACATCAAGTTTTGATTGATATTCAACCTTGACACATTGTGATGTACGCGTTTTACAATTCAAACCTTTCTTTCATTTTAATACGTTAATCATTTTACGTTTATAAATGTATTATCCTAGAAAATCAATAATAGTAGTAATGTATTGATATGGCTTTTTCATTCCTATATAATAACTTTGTATCTATGATGATTATTTTATGTTCATGTATTGTATGTTTTAAATATCAATGAATACATTATCATACATTTGTAATTGCTCTTTTTAAAGCACTCGTGTACATAGTACAAATCTTAAAATGGTTATGACGAACACTCGTACGCAGAGACATGGAAACACTACATAAACGTCACTCCTACCAACAAATATCTTATTGACATATAGATTATGGAAACATTTCATAACTGTGACTCCATCCAACAAATATCTTATATACGAAATAACACAATGCGACCTGTCCCTTTATCATCCGCCAGGTACCCTAAACGTTATTCTTATTTTGTTTAACATTGCAGTATGTCTATAGAATGAGTGTAGGTCGATTATTAAGGCAAATCATGCAAAGAGTTATATAGACCAGAAACATCTTAAAGAATCTAGCCTGTCAATTAACGGCAAAACTGCACTACATAACCGTTTATCAAAACTCTATCCAGGTGTTCAGTATGGATTGTGATGTCGATAAATATAAAAAAAAAAATATGCGGTGCATTTCCCTTTATATGTGGTAGACCTTTCATGATATGCAGTGCACTTTTGGCTTGCCCCTTCGGGTGCTAGCGTATATCACTGTCTAATAGTCGAAACCGTTTAGACTTTTTTGGAAACCGTGTAGACAGAACAAGATGGCGACCAGAAAAGCATGCATGATGTATGTACATTGAAAATCAACCTATTCTTTTGTATATTTTGATTATTTCGATCAATCATTGTAACAGACATGCACCTAAATGCTCGATGCTTAAAACCATACCCGTGTAGACAACGGTGTTTTTGTTGTGGAAACTGTGTAGACACGGTAAGATTGGGGACAAAGGTTAACCAGGTAGACAGTGAAAAGGCTAACGGTGTAGACTACTCTATCTATAAACATAACAAAACGTAACACTGAACCTCACCTCAATGTATTAGTGGGAATTAGTTCAAGTAGATTTGCTTGGAGAATGGTTTTAAAGAAAATAATAAAATCTGAATTACTATAGAGACCCTTACATGAATAACTACATGAACTGACCAAGTCGTATCAAAGCATTTCAAACTATATACAAATACATCCAACTCATTTATTAAGGTAAATAAAACACAGTCCACGAATTTAAGATTATGTGAATCATACAGGGGGTTGCACACAAGCTGCTATTACGATAGTATAGCCTAGAAAAGTAGAGAGAAGAAGAGACAGTGTTATAGTATATTTATGTAGTAAAGGGAATGCCAGAATCATAATACACAATCGTTTTTCCGTATTTTATTCAAATACCATTTTACAATTCCGTGTGTAAATTTCGCTCAGCGAGTCGAGTCAGATAGGCTACAAAGGTTTACAAAGAACACAGAGTGACGTCACGTAATGATTACACTACTTGCTTACGCGACTGAAACGTATTATAGCTTACTGTTGTTTTAAACTGTTTATTTCAATCTATTATAGTTTACAAAACAACGAAAAGCGATTAACCACTCGTTTTTTCCGTGTAAACCTTTTTATCACATACTTTCTTATAAATACGCTGTTTTTGACATATACCTAGCTAGAAATATCAATCAGAATCTAGTTGCCCTGCAATAAAGCTTTATCACACGGGTGAAATAAAGGGTGAACAATGTCATATCACGGAAATAATCGAATGTTTATCTCGATTCCTTTACCATATCATTTTATCCAAGTCATTTATTAAGATTTACGATATGTTTATCTCGATTCCTTTACCGGAGTTACAAATTAGATTGTATACGATTTGTCACGCGTATGGTTTGTCGTCTGCGTTTCATTTGTTGCCGCCATCCTGTTTTTGCGCCAGATTATTGGCTATACATCTACATCTTCGTCCAAATGATAAGCTTTGGTATAATTCAGAAATTCGACTTGCATCTCGTAAGCGCGATAGAAAAAAATCAATAGCTTTACGTACAGGCAATCAATCTGATTGGCGCTTATATAAAGATCTTCGAAATAAAGTTAATAATATGAAAATGCATGCTAAAGAAATATATCAACTTGAATTTTCTCTAAGTGATATGAATTCTGCAAATCCTCGACAGTACTGGAAAATAATCAAAATGTTAATTAAAGAAAACGCTAACAGTTGTAACGTCATACCACCTTTAAAGAACAACGATTGTTTATATTCATTCTGTATCTGACGAAGAAAAGGCAAATTTATTGAATGACTTTTTTACATCAATATCAACTGTTGACGACACCAATGCCACTCTACCACAATGTATACCTAAGACGATCAATACTATCAATGATATTAATATTACTGAAAATGAAATTTCTGATATCCTATCAACTTTAGTGATAAATAAAGCTAGTGGGCCTGATGAAATAAGTCATAGAGTCCTGAAAGAAACTTCAAAAACAATATGTCGCCCCCTGTGTATTCTGTTTAATCGTTCAATTCAAGACAACATCTTTCCACAATGCTGGAAATTAGCTAATGTTATGCCACTTTTTAAATCAGGTGATAAAGATTCACCATCAAACTATAGACCAATATCATTAATTAGTTGCGTTGGAAAAGTTATGGAACGCATGATATTCAAACATATTTTTAATTTTTTGCTTACCAATAATTTAATATTTAAAAACCAGTCTGGTTTCTAACCTGGTCACTCAACAGTTTATCAACTAATTGATATTTATAATCAAATATGCAAAGCAATTGATGAAAACAAATTTACATGTATTGTATTTTTTTATATATCCAAAGCTTTCGATAGTATCTGGCACGCAGCTTTAATTGTTAAACTCCGACAACATGGCATTTCAGGCACCTTATTAACTGGATAAATAATTATATAACTGATCGCAAACAAAGAGTTTTCGTTGGTTATCTCCAATGCCGGCGTACCCCAAGGCTTTGTTCTAGGACCATTATTGTTTTTAATTTATATAAACGACATAGCTGATGCATTGATTAGTACGACAAGGCTATTTGCTGATGACAGTTCTATTGCGGTATCTACATCCGACTTAGATTATATGGAAGCTACAATTAATAGGACTTGTGTAAAATATCGAATTGGTCAAAGCAATGGCTAGTAAAATTTAATCCGTCTAAAACTGAAGTCATCTTCTTTTCACTTGCAAACAGAAACCGTCCGTCTTTGATATTTGATAATACTCAACTTAACTTTGTTGACCATCATAAACATTTAGGAGTAACCCTTAGTCATGATGGGTCCTGGCACCAACATATTTCAAATATTGTAATATCTGCATCTAAGGTATTAGGTTCAATGAAATTAATGAAATTTAAATTAAAACGTCAAACGCTTAATCAAATATATAAATCTTACCTTCGTCCTATTTTAGAATACGCGGCTATAGTATGGGATAGTTGTACAAATTATGAAAAAGATAACTTAGAAAAAATACAATATGAAGCCGCGCGAATAGTTACTGGCCTGACTAGTTCTGTCTCTATACAAAAATTATTAATTGAAATTGGTTGGGTTTCTCTAGCCGATAGAAGACACATCCACAAGTTGATATTGACCTTTAAGTTTAAAAATGGAGATTTACCGAGTTACTTGAATGAAATATTCCCTGCAACTATTTCGGAATCGAATCCTTACAACTTGAGAAACAGTTCCAACTTCGTTACTTTACCTGTTTTCGAGATCAGTTTTACCGTCATCTTTAAAACTTTGGAACGAACTTGATATTAATATTCGCGAAGCACCATCCCTTTCGAGTTTTAAAACTAGACTTAACAATTACTTTAAACCACCGATAGTACCCCAATACTACATATTGGGTGATAGATACCTTTCAGTTCTACATGCGCGTTTGCGAAACAATTGCAGCAATTTAAACGCTGATCTCTTTCTTAATCATTTGAGGGATAATCCTAATTGTATACGTGGTGATGATTTTGAAGATGTTGAGCATTATTTATTTAGATGTCTAATTTTCAGAAATGAAAGACGGCAATTATTTTTAGACACTCTTATATTTCATCCTTTAAGTACTCACAATTTGTTATACGGCATCGACCAACTAACGGACGAGGAAAATCATATTCTATTTACTCAAGTTCAAAACTATATTAAAAACACTAAACGATTCCAAAATCATTAACTTTGTAACAATATAACATTATATTTTGTCTATATCAAATGTCGCTATGTTTCTATCTGCCTGAACGGGGATATTGTGGTGTTATTTCGGTGGAGATTGCATGGGGGTAGAATGGCACGGCAGAGTTTAAATTTTTGGATTTTTTTTTTTATTATTATTATTATTATTTATTTTTCTTCGTTTTTCCTTATTAAATTTATATTTAAATGTATTGTTACAATTTCAAACCGAGAATCATGTTTAATTTTTCAGCCACAATGGAGAGAACTGTAACTAATGTTGTAATAACTTGTAGTCCAATCCATTTGCATATGTTTCTATGGATATTGTGATGTTGAATTGATGTATTGTAACATATCTGCAATAAAATATTATTAAACTATACATCTACATCTCGTATATCCACATCTACTTGTTTTCGTTGAACTTTGACTATAACTCAATGGAAATGGCTTCACTAGTAATGCTAAGAAGATGACATGAAATAGAGGATAGATAGATAGGTAGATAGATAGAGAGATAGATAGAAGTAAAATAAAGAAATAAATAAGCATAATACACGGACCATAAAGAGAGTTTAACAAATGTATAATCAATTCTATGATATAGAACCATCCGTGGATGAAATACCTAATCCGAGTATTCTCCGACCCTAAAAGCCTTCTTTTTTCTTTTCTTTTTGTGTATGGCTTTTCAGACACAGTCAGATGAAATATCAAAATCGTAAAAAGGGCCGGTAAGGTCAGAGAAGGCTCGGATTACTTATGACCCTTCAGTTTCTTAATTAGACAATTTCCAATTCAATGGCTTCCATTTTAAATCAAATTTTGCACTGGTCTAAAATGTCACTGCTGAGCTTGCAGTAATAGCAACAGTGTTTTCCTCCATTTTCAGCAGATCAACTGAAATGTATATTGTAAAGAAGGATAAAAATATCGGACAGGGAAAGCAGTATTCAAGGACGACAGTCAACCACAAAACACAAAAACAAACACGAAAACAGACAAACGAAAAGGCAAAAGTAATTAAAAAATGCAAACGACATCGCAAACACAAAAGGGTTGACAATAGGGCTACCGCCTTGGAACGGTCAGTGGCAAAGTAGGCCACTGGGTAAGTTTCATTTATAAGTGAAAGTAGACTTTAAGTTAGTTGTAAAGTTTTAGGCCAACAAAGACCATTACCCTTTATCGCCTTTAAATGTGAGTTATGATCAAATAGAAATATCACAGACATCGGATAATCTAACTACATGTAATTTCGTTTCGTGTCTTTAGAAGCATTCACTTATCCGTTTTATTTGTTGTATGAAATAAATAGGCAGTGCTGTTTAAAATAATTTCCAGTAATGCATTGCGGTGAGATTCAGTGTTACGTTTGTAAATAGTGTAGTCTACACGGTTAACTTTTTCACTGTCTACCCGTTTAACTTTTGCTCCCAATCTTGCCTTGTCTACACAGTTTCCATAACTAGTTATCAGGTTGATAATATCCACTGGTACCCTCAAGAGGATATGATATTTATTGTAGTATACCAAAAAAATACTCCTAATATACTAATTTACTCGAGAAAAATGTTGTTGTTGTTGAAAAAATCTATTTTTAGAACAACTGAGATTTTCACAAAGCTAGCGGGATGACATTTTGAGTGGATACATCTTTATATTAGGTGGTTTCAATTACATTATATTCGGTTCAAACGGCTTTATACGAGGTGCATTTATTATGATATGCAGTGCTTTTTGAATGCAAGGTTGATTTTCAACATGCATTCATAGCCATTGCTTTTGGCGCCTACATTTTTTCTCATAAATCGAGAAATCAAGTCGTGCATGTAACTATGCTAGACGAACGTATTGGATGCTGAAAACTAATATAATGCAAATAAACAGGTCGAGAAACCCCACGACAATTTCATTATGTATAAGTTTTTTTCAAGCGAATTTTTGCAACGTTTTGTCATCAAGGGAGAAACACGATGTGACGTCATGCGCATCTTCGCTTGACAGCGACTATGTATAGGATAGAGGCTATGAAGATTTCTCTTCTTAGACTCTATCCGGCTTAGTGTTTACGATAGGTTTTATTGATTGTCTCTATATAGGTCACATTCTAAACCACGAAGAGCTATGGTAGTAAAATCTTCATGAATAAATGGTGCACGTATTTAAAATTATGAGCCATATGATTGGTTTAAAAAGTAGAGTAAACACTAAGTGTTATATTAGGCAAGTGAAAGTAACAAAACACCCCGGACAAATTGCAACATAATTTCAATTGTTTCTAAAGCAATATATAAATATATGATTAGAAATCAAGAATTGGACAAATTTGCTTCAGAAGAAAAACATTATAGAGTATTTCGAAATTCGGATAATTGCACTATCCGGTTACTAGTTAACTTACAATCTTGCCTGTTCGTACTACAATTATTTGCATTTGAAAATTGTACCATAAATTAATTTCTGTATGCATTTATACATGTTACTGTTTCTATTGATGTTTGGATGATTCTATAAGGTAGGTTGACGAGAAAACGATATGTATAAAAACTATTTTAGTATCAAAATGAGCAATTGCGTTTCGTCCTCAGTTTCGTACCTCGTTTAGTCATACTATTAACTAGACAAAAATGTCAGCGTACTACGAGTCGCCACTTCGCGGAATGTATAGCACTTAGAATACAGTCTTATACCTTCAAGTTCATGTTTTCTGCAGTTTCTTTATGATAGAACAGCTGTGATAGTAGATCTGTTTTACTTTCGGAAACATTTGTCCAATTTGCGAGGACAGTCGTGATAATGGACAAGATACTGTTATTTTAATGAAGAAAGGGCGTGATGGTGTAAATAGAGCAAGTATAGTCTGTGGCGACAAGTTATGTGTACAGCCTGGGCAAAATGTTCATAAAACATGTAGAGCTACATATATCAGTCCTAAATCAATAGCAGGGCACAAGAGAAAATGTGAAGCTACTATATGCAAATACGACCCGCAATGCACGCTTAGGTATGAGAGATCATTTTCATTTAGGGAAGACTGCCTATTTTGCGGCAAACCGGTAGTATCGGAAATGAAACCAAATCTATATTTTCTGTAAGAACCTATGATTTTCAGGAGCGAATAGTTGAAGTATGCGAAAAAAGAAAAGATTCTTGATCTAATGAGGTGAATGCCCGCATTCAAACGGTACATGACCTTCATGCAGCCGATGCCATTTATCACCAGGAGTGCAGTGTTTGTTTCAGGACACAGGATAGGCAAAGGAAAGCCTCGACAGTATCCGAAGTAGCTTCTGGTTCCGGTGCAGTCAAGCGAGGCAGACCATGTTCCACTGTCACCGATGACGCTTTTTTTCGTACAGTCACGTTCGTCGAAGAAAACGACGAGGAAAAAATATCTGTCAATGATTTAATACTTAAAAACGAATGTCTAGTAGATTCTGGTGTGGAACCGTATAGCTTTAAATACATGAAACGTTTTCTAGACCATTTGAAAGAATAGAAACAAACGGAAAATCGGATGTAGTTACTTTTAGAACTACTGCTTCTGCGCTTCTGCATAATTTCTACTGCGATCCTCAAAAGGCTGATTCAAAAGACATCAGACTGGACATATCAGAGTTATAGCCCTTGATTTTTTATCTCTGTATCATCGCACTAAAAATTGTTTTTCAGTAGGCCTGAGACTATTCAAGCCAGTAGAGTGATACAGGCCCTCTTGTTCTTGTTCCCGGAAGACTACTTAATACACGCCACACTGTAAATGGCATAATAATTTTAGACATGGGGGTCATCTTGAGTGACATTTTGCCATAAAACACAAATCTTCTATCTATCAGCAATTTCATAAAATAATATTCTAGTCTCGATTTGAAACAGTTTAATGACAAATGATCACAATATAATGTGTCACCTTTCTCTCTACAATGTGTCACCTTCCCCTCTGTAATGTGTCACCCTTTCTCTCTACAATGTGTTACTCTTCCCCTATGTAATGTGTCACCCTTTCTCTGTAATGAGTCACCCTTCCCCTCTATAATGTGTCACCCTTCCTCTGTAATGTGTCGCCTTTCCACTCTGTAATGTGTCACCCTTTCTCTATGTAATGTTCACTGTTCCCCTCTGTAATGTGTCACCCTTTCCCTTTGTAATGTGTCACTATTCTCTTTGTAATGTGTCGCCCTTCCCATCTGTAATGTGTCACCGTTTCTCTGCAATATGTCCCCCTTCCTCTGTAATGTGACACCCTTCCCCTCTGTAATGTGTCACCCTTCCCTCTCTAATGAGTCACCCTTCCCCTCTGTAATGTGTCACCTTTCCCCTCTGTAATTTGTCACCCTTTCTCCCTGTAATGTGTCACCCTTCCCCTATATAATGTGTCACCCTTCACCTCTGTAACGTGTCTCTCTCTTTGTAATTAGTCACCCTTTTCTTCTATAATGTGTCACATTTTTTCGCTTTAATGTGTCACTCTTACCCTCTGTAATGTGTCACCTTTCCCTCTGTAATGTGTCACCCTTTCTCTGTCATGTGTCACCCTTCCTCTGAAATAGGTCACCCTTCCGCTGTAATGTGTTACTCTTCCTCTCTATAATGTGTCAACCTTCCCCTCTGTAATATATCACCTCTCCCCTCTCTAATGTGTCACTCTTCCCCTCTGTAATGTGTCATCCTTCCCCTTTGTAATGTGTCGCGCCCTTCCTCTGTAATGTGTCATCATTCCTCTCTGTAATGTGTTACCCTTGCCCTCTGTAATTTGTCACGCTTTCTTTGTAATGTGTCATCCTTCCTCTTCAATGTGTCACCCTTCCTCTGAAATGTGTCACCTTTTCTCGCTTTAATGTGTGACCCTTCCCCTCTGTAATGTGTCATCATTCCCCTATGTTATGTTTCACCCTTCCCTTCTGTAATGTGTCACCCTGCCCCCCTCTGTAATTTATCACCCTTCCCCTCTGTAATGTGTCATCCTTTTTCCCTGTAATGTGTCACCCTTCGCCTGTGTAATGTGTCACCCTTCCCTCTGTAATGTGTCACCCTTCCCCTCAATAATGTGTTACCCTTTCTCCCTGTAATGTGTCACCCTTCCCCTCTCTAATGTGTCACCCTTCACCTCCGTAATATGTCACCCTTCCTCTGTTATATGTTACCCTTTCTCTCTGTTAGGCAAAACAAAAAATGGTTTCTTTACGCTAACGCACTGAAAAAATAGGATAGGTAGTGTGTTTTTTCGTTTTTTGTTTTTTTAAATCACACTCCCTGTTAGATTTCCGATAAAATCGCAACATCTTAAAAGAACGAGTGTTCCGATTGATCATCATCTATATAATAGAAAAAGCACTGCATATCATAAGAATGGAGCTAGACCGGGTACCATGGAGTCAAAAGTAGTCCAAGGGGAACTATTGAGTAAGTTACTGTGAAGTGGTGAACGACATGGGGCTGGTATGTATTGAATGTTTTCCTTTACTTCTGAAACATTTAACTTGCTGGTCAAAACCACATCAAAATTGAAGGTAAGATGGACATGCTGCACTACTTTTTGTGAAGCACAGTTTGTATGTACTTTGGTCATTTTGACCTCAGAATTCATAAAGAAGGCAGTTACTTTCAGTTTGGAAAATATTTTGAAAAAAAATAAGCAGGTCACGCCATCATCTAAGGCCCATTTTTGTGTTGAACTGGGCCTGACTGATACCACATTGAGTGTGTTATATGGCCAGCATAGTTAGGATTGGATATTTTCGTGTAGGTATTTATTTATTAACAACCCTATGTAAAAATAATGGTGGTGTAGGTCCAAATGCACCACGTATTAAGCAGTTTGTACCGAATATAATGTAATTGAAACCACCGAATAAAAAGACGTATCCACCACGTATATTAAAATATGTACCACATATAAAGTCAACAGAAGCACTGCATGTAAATACAAACCTACTTCATATAATGTTTAAAGAACCTCATATATTAGATAAACTACTGTATACAGTAATAAATGCACTACATATAATGATAACTACTACATACAATGACTTATCTATCACATATAATGATAAATCTACTGCATATAAATACTTTTCTACGACATATAGCCACACATAATTAAAAATGCACTGCATATCATGAAAGAACTACCACCTATAAAGTGATATGTACTGAATATATTAATCGGCAACATCATAAGACAGTCATGGCGTTCCATAGTTCAGGTCATAAAATAATGTATATGCGCCGATTAAAAGTATATGCTTTTTCACGGGTTCTTATTTCTGTGCTCTATTATTTCTATAATCTGTGGCTGATTATGCGTAAAATGAATTATGAGTTGGTAACTCTTAATTCAACGCTCCAGATTTTGGGTTTGGCCTGGCATGTTTAAGCCGTTTATATTGTGTCAATAGAGTATTGCAAAAATATGCAAGTTATATATATATATATACCTCTTCTTCAGTAGGTTTAGAAACGGTGTACATGTTGTAGAATTTGACTGTTATTGGTGGGATAGCTACTTTAAGGCACTGTATAGAAATTTGATGTCAAGGGCGGATCCAAGTTGGGTGGGGCTGCGTTATGAACATTCATACGTAAAAGCGTTGTTTTTTGTTGGTTTTTTTACTTCTTTTTCTTGGCTGTCCAAGGGAGGTTGGGGTGCGTTATGAACATTCATACGTAAAGGCGTTGTTTTTTTGTTGGGTTTTTACTTCTTTTTCTTGGTTGTCCAACAGTTGTTTTTTTTTAAGTCGCCACACCTGTACCCCACCACAAGCCCTCTAAACTGAAAGAGAACTTGTTTATGTGCGTGTGTTTTATTTTTTGTTGTTGTTGTAAATTGTATTTTTAAACATTGCGCGCCTCACTAATCTCAAATCTTGTATCCGTACCTTGATGCGTTAATTTCAGTATAGAAGCGGTATTCTCCTACCACTTTGTATATGCAAGCTATATTTATATATATACATTAATACGATTTACCCTCTTACATATAAGGTGCAACCTTTAAGGAGTATGCCCCCTGGAACAAAAGAAAGATTCAAAGTTGGATAGCTTAAACACTTCCGCATATTTTACATGAAACTGGCAGTACCTCATCTTATCAACCTAGTTAGAAACAAAATAAAAAAAACTGATTTCAAAACTAAAATGTATCAATAAGGCAGTTTTAATAGAGCACTTCAAAGTGAATCTAACATGAATTAGAACTCAACAGTATCAATCTAATTTTACAATAAAGCTTGCAATATGTTACCTTGATTTATTTAGCTTGTTGGTGCTATCAATTTAAATCTCAGATAAACCTCTCAAAGTTGTTTTCAAAGGAACAAAATCAATGCTCATAATCAATACACAAATGCAATGCATGCGATTATGTTATTTACATATCTGGTTATGGTATTTGATTTGTCACCACATGTACACATTCTATTTATAGAATTTAAACAGAAGTTTCATAAAACAACGTTATATATAATTGTTTACTTTTTAATGGCTTGCACAACCCAGACAAGGATATCAAGGTAATATTTTCAAGTTATATACAAACGAAGTCTGTTATTGAAGAGTTCTAATTCATGCTAGGTGCACTATATACCGCATTGTTTAAAAACATCTTCATCAAGTGTTTTTTTTAGTATTTTAGCATTTATATGATTTGTCAGTTTCGTGTAAAAATATTTAGTCGTTTTTCCAGATATCCTACTTTTAACTTTGCTATTTTTACAAAGTACATTCGCCTTAAACATACAGGCATATACACAGTATTGCTATGCGTGTAATACAACTGTAAATACCTGTGGTCCAGGGCCACACATGTACTGCAACACACAGCGTCGTGGGTGTGGCAGAAAATAGTGACGAGCTCGCCATTATGCACGTCGCATCTCTTTGTAGGGAATGATGGCTGGATGTGTTGTCCCTGGGCTATCATCGCGGCCCCTTCTAATATGCGATGGGCCCTTAATGGACCAAACCTATTGTGTTGTTGCAGACATCCATTGCACATATACTCACAGCATTCCACACAATACTTTATAGCCTCGGCATTCCTCCCTTCCTTATCACAAGGCGTGCAAATACAGTCATAGAACGTTTCATGTCCGGCTTCAATAGTTCGTGAAAATCCAGTCGCCATTTTGATAGATCATATCCTTTGTAGCCACTACCTTAAATAGAAGTATATAAATCAAGTCCTAAATAACAACCAAATCCTCTATTGTTTCTTCAAGATGTATAATGCAATCAAAAACACTGTATTTAAATTGTATATATCGTCTTTTTGAGGCAGTTTGAAAGGCAGGTCAGGCTTGACAAAAGTTCATACAAATAGCGCGTAAATGATATACCTCTACAGACTAATATTACATATACCTATACATACCTGATGTGTTCATCGATTACAGTTAAGAGGCCAAAATCTACGCATTATGTTTAAGGGTCTAAACATGTGTATTACCTGCGCTCGTTATATTTACTTCCCGAATGTAAAGTTGGATAATATCATAACGTAAAACTTTATATAGAAGTCACCGCGTGTTCTCTTATTCAGATTTACATGAATACTCGAAAACAATGTAAGCTAGATCATCAACACTTAAATGATTAATTGAATTTGATTTGAATACGTCACTTGTGCTTTCCAAGTGTTAGGCCATATAAGACTTTCGATATGTTTGCATATGTTAGGCCATATAAGGCGATATGTTTGCGTATGTTAGGCCAGGGAGTAAGTATATTACCAGGGAGTAAGTATACTATACTATACTTACTCCCAGGTTAGGCCATATAAGACATATAAGACGATCGATATTTTTGTATTGAAAGACGAGACAGTTCTTTATTATCCCGGCGGCGGCAAAGGCGCTGTTTAGAAATACTCCGAAAATGCACCACAGAATATTTAGGAATTAAAAAAAGTGGAGGGAAGCCCCGGGATTCCTCTGCCATAAAGTGTCATTCATGTGCGTATTGATAAAAAAATATTATTGTTAACACGAACATAATAGACAAGTATGAATAACTCTTACAATAATTTGCTATAACAGCAGTAGAGGGTGACTTCCCTTGAGACATCAGCATAACCTCCTTAAAAGGTGTTACCGATCACTCCCCGCAGTGGTTACTCTCCCTTTCTGTTACAGTAATCACTGCCACCACACACATTTATAGCTGAAATCCAGCTAAGTTTAATTTTTTGGTTAAATATTTGTTAGGCCAATATTTAAACTTGCTTTGTTCATAATTATTATATATAGGAAAATAGTGTGAAAAACGGTATCTGGGTACAAAAATAATTTATTTATATAAAAAAAATCAATTTTAGCGAACACCGGTTACTAAGTTACAGTACTTGTAAACAAACAAACATGTATTCCGTTGAGAACATTACGGAAGCTGTGCGCAAATTTAATAAAGAGATTACACCCAAGCCAAAACCAGGCTGAATGTTTTCAACATCTTCTCGAAGGAGATGATCGATGTTATTGTCAACTGCCTGTTGGTAACGGCAAGAGTTTGCTTACCAAGCATTACCTAGTGTATCGCCATTTTTTTTTTAATCACTATCGTCACGTGATTTGTGTGGTGGCAGGAATTAGTACCTACAAAAGTTGGTTACCGATAGCGAGTGAGTGAAAGGAATTGTTCTTTTTAAAGTGTAGGTTTTTTCTATAACGTGTTATACAAATGGGTCACTTCCACTTTGACCTTCACGAAGCATCCTCATTTTGTTAACCATGATACATTAAGGTTACATGGACGGAGTGGATGCTGTTGTTGATGTTGAATGTTGTTTAACGGCCCATCAACGTTAGAGGTTATATAGAGCCGCCCAAAGAGAGGAAACGGATACACAGGAATCCGGGAACCTTTATCTGGTTCTTTAACGTGATCGGAGGACAGACCGATACACGGGACCGGTTTACGTCCCCATCCGACGGACGAGGCTAAGGGAAGGTGTCTTGCCCAAGAACACACCGACGAAACTCAGTAGCACCACGGAGGATTGAACCCGGCGTCTCCGCATACAAATCCGCCGCTCTGCCGATTGCGCCACGCCCGCCCTCATTCTAGTATATATACATCATGTTACCCGATATCTATTTAGCTCCGTCTGGTGTATATACATTATGGTTACCCGAGACAGAGTGGGTGCAGTGAGGTATCCGACAGAAACTATACTGATCGTTACAAAGGTTGTGTAGCATATGTAAATATGGTACATGACCTGCAGTGAGAATTCCTAAAATGCCGAAGGTACATCAACCGACTAACCAAGCTGTTTACAGTCCATAGGGACTAGTGGATGTAGATACTCACACTTCTCCTTTTCCCCCAAGGACAATATTCTTCCAACCAATACCACCGACACTCCCGAGGCGTTAAGGGTCAGGCTGATTATTCTTCCAACCCACCGACACTCCAGAGACGTTCAGGGCCAGGCTGATTATTCATCCAACCCAAACCACCGACACTCCAGAGACGTTCAGGGCCAGGCTGATTATTCTTCCAAACCACCGACACACCAGAGACGTTCAGGGCCAGGCTGATTATTCTTCCAACCCAAACCACCGACACTCGTTCAGGGCCAAGCTGATTATTCTTCCAACCCAAACCACCGACACTCCAGAGACGTTCAGGGCCAGGCTGATCATTCTTCCAACCCACCGACACACCAGAGACGT
The DNA here is from genome assembly GCA_037043455.1 of Cyrtodaria siliqua. Taxonomy (NCBI): domain Eukaryota; kingdom Metazoa; phylum Mollusca; class Bivalvia; order Adapedonta; family Hiatellidae; genus Cyrtodaria; species Cyrtodaria siliqua. Next base: position 106,532 of record JAWPHD010005303.1, on the reverse strand, counting down.
TCAGGGCCAGACTGATCATTCTTCCAATCCAAACCACTCGAAAGACGTTCAGGGCCAGACTGAAACGCGTGCAACATTCTTCCAACCAAAACTACACTCGAGAGACGTTCAGTTTCAGGCTGATACTATACCTGCTCCTCTCCATCAATTAAATCACGACTGCCTGTATAGGGATTTAGTTGTATCATAAAGACAGGTAAGGTCGTCTGGTTTTGTTTCATAACGACAGATAAGGGCGTCTGTTTTTGTATCATAACGACAGATAAGGTTGTCTGTTTTTGTTTCCATAACGACAGATAAGGTCGTTTGTTTTTATTGGGCTAGAGCAGTTTTATCCACGGGGTAACCCACATTCTCTAAAAATAATGCAAACCTTAAACAACCCTTCAAAAAGAAGAAGAAAAGGAAGAAGAAGAAGAAGAAGAAGAAGAAGAAGAAGAAGAAGAAAAAGACACACTGCATTGTTGAAAATGCATTTCGTTTTACAAAAAAAGAAGAATTATTTGCTGGTCGCCATAATATATCAGGCCGACAATCCCTATGCTGCAATGCTTATGCTGCACCTAGAGTCAATAGTGCCCAGAAAAAAAGTTCGCCTTAATTATGATACACAATGAACGCTTTTGATTGATTCATTTCATTTAGTTTTACTTCAATACATCCAGCTAACGAGAACACTTCGTAATCATGTTTTAGTCGTAAAAAATGACGTAGATAGGAGAGCGAATATAGAATTAACGGGGGCTGGGTGGTGTATAGCCCTTTCCAAAAACTAGGTTAACTCCCTTGAAAATTATCTTCCCGTAACACTTCTGCGCATGCGCCAAACGGTTCCCTCACTTCCGGAGACTTAATTTTTTATCAATTTATCAACAGTTATCAGTTATTCTCAAGTACGATTACGATTTGGTGACAATGTTAGCGGTTAAACAGAAGAAAAGATAGTTGAAGTATTGCTGTATATGTAAAGGAGTTCATCGAGGCAAAGTAGTGGACGGCAGAACCGTTTCTCTTAACAGATTTCCGCAAAAAAAACAACTGAAACGTGTGTGGATCCAACGGTGTCGAACTGTGATGAGGACTTTCAAGTGGAATGAACATACATTGCTTTGTAGTGAACATTTTGTTGAATTTCGAGGCCCTACGATTCTGCACACACTGCCGTCGATCTTCCCTACCGAAAACGGCGCAAGAAAGGTGTTCCCAAACACGGTACGTTTATGAACATGTACCCCACCCACATAGTTTAGTATAATGTAGTAAGTTAGTAACACTCAATCACAGCTTTACCGTAGGCCTATGTCAGTTGGTTAATTGCTATTTTTACACTGATAAAATAACTTGATTAGAAGTATGGTGTTTATATTACAATTTTGAAGGTCTTTTAATGCTTTGAAGTGTGATATGTGTAGGAGATAAACATCCTTAATACCACTAAAAATAAAATGCCTACACGGACAATCTGACCAAAAATTATCTGACTGTGTGTGACCTCATTCACTATCCATTGCCAAAATATTGGGTCGCATGATAAAACTATATAGGAAGCAAGTTGTTTATTTTAACTTGAGATATACATTTCAATCGTTATATTCCATTTCAGGATTTGAATGAAATCGAACAAATACTGGACTCTGAAGATGAAGACCCAGTCGAAATGTACACAGCGACCCCTATCAACATGGCAATGTATACTGTGGATGGCGAGCTTACTACAACAGATAGTGGACCCAGCTTTGTACAAAGTCTGGCACATTCAGCCCTAGATGTTTCACTTCTTCTTCACGACTACTGTTCTGGACCAGTCCCAACAGGAGATTTTAAAAGGTACAGACTTATTGACCAACTCTGTTTGTCACCATTAAATAACCGGGGTTTTCTGTAATATAACAATCTGTAATTTATGCTCACTACAGGTGTTCTAAAAAAATAACATTGTCTGTTTCTTTTCAAACAAGTACTTATTTTTCATGTTGTACATTCACACGCATAATATTATTTTAGTTTATAAACATGCCCGTGAACTATGCACGTTAATAAAAAGTATTAAATAGGAACAGTGTGTATAATAAAAAAAAAGAGTATACTTCTAATTTTTTATTTCAGAAATATAGCAACTCAGACGTACCCGGACATGTGTTCCCAGGCGACAAATACAGAAACAGAGGGAGAATCAACAGTAAAGCAGTTTGCTAGTATAGGTACACAGACAAGTGTCGAAACGAATGATTTTAATGAAGAAACAAACCTGCCCCAACTTGTGTACGAAGATGTCATTAACACGGATGCTAAGATAATGTTCTATACTGGAATTTCGGACAAAAAGACATTTGATGCACTGTTTGATGAAATCAAGGATGATGCCTATAAAAAAAATATCTAGTAAAGCATAAAATTATACCAGCACTTCTGGTGGTAGACCTAGAGCTTTGAGAATTATTGATGATTTTTTTATGATTTTAATGCGACTAAGGCTTGGACTCTTGGTCGAGGATTTAGCAGACCGATTCTGCATTTCACCGTCGGCATACGGTCATATTCTAAACAAATGGATAGACTATTTAGACACCAAGCTTGACTTTTTGATTATGTGGCCTGCAATGGAGGAGGTGAAATACAATATGCCCCGGGCCTTTCGGGAGAAATTTCCAGATACGCGGGTGATAATCGATTGCACTGAAATTCGAACAGAGACGCCAAGTTCGCTTCAATACAAATCGCTAATGTATAGTGACTACAAATCGCATATGACTTCTCTACACTATATACAACCTTACCACATCACCTTATTAAAGACAAGCTAATTTCTCTTATTCAAAAAACATTTGCTAGAGAAAATACTACATTTTTGGCATGTAATAATATAAAAGCGATTTTTACTAACGGCAGTTTTGACAATTATACTATGTGGACTTGCTATGAAGTTTGTGAAGCACTCATCTTCCTATTAGATAATATTTTCGTCAGGTATGGAACCACCGTTTATAGACAAATTGTTGGTATCCCTATGGGTACGAACTGTGCACCACTTGTCGCAGATTTGTTCTTATTTTGCTATGAAAGGGATTTCATGTTGAGTCTTTCACCAGATACCAAGGCGGATGTTATTGAAGCCTTTAATGATACCTCTCGGTATCTGGATGACATATTGAACATTGACAACCCTTTCTTTCCAACTATGGTTAATTATATTTATCCTAAAGAACTTCAGCTTAACAAAGCTAATATTTCTGATAATAACGCTTCTTTTCTTGATTTAGATCTCTCGATTGAAAATGGTAAAATAATTAGCAAACTTTATGACAAGAGGGATGATTTTCATTTTGACATTGTTAATTATCCCCACTTGGATGAGGATGTTCCCCGAGCAACTTCTTATGGGGTATATGTGTCTCAACTTATTCGTTTTTCTAGAGCTTGTACTCGAGTTGAGGACTTTAATATTCGTAATCTTTGTATAACTAAAAAGTTACTCAATCAGGGTTACCGTTACCATAAACTTCGGAAAACCTTTGCAAAATTTTATTATTGTAACCCTGATCTTCTTTCCAAATATAAAAGTAATTTAAGGACTCTTCTGCGACAAGGACTATCACAACCTGACTTCTATAGTGATGTGATTTATAAACTTCGTAAGATTCTAGGTCATGATTACTTTCATACTATCTTTGTTAAACATGTTAAAAAGTTTATCAAAAGAGGTTATGACCCTATCATTTTGCAACGTACTGCATGCTTGGTGGTGGACCCTTTTACAGTTCGCCACTATGCTTTCCTCTTTAATTGTACGATGACCAGACAGGCTGTGGACCCTATGATGACGCCTACCTAAAGCCCATTGGGACGGTGGCGTTTGATGTTTGTCCATGATCTTTCTTGTCGTGCCCTTAATGGTTTATTCTCTTACTGCTCTGGCTTCTGCAAAGTCATTGAGTACCTTCATTGTGGCTTTCTAGGCTATTGTTTTTTTTGTATTATATTTGTGTTTTACTTATATTGCCTATTGATGCTGCCTTGTTGGTTTGAGATTAGATCATGGCGGGGATTTCTTTATTTACACTGTCCTGTTTTAATGGGATGACAGCAGGGTAATTGTGAGGTTTGGTGCACCCTAGAACCGGTTTAAACCCCCAGTGGCCTACTTTGCCACTGACCGTTCCAAGGCGGTAACCCTATTGTCAACCTTTTTTGTGTTTGTGATGTCGTTTGCATTTATTATTGCTTTTGCCTTCTTGTTTGTCTGTTTGCTTGTTTGTTTCTGTGTTTTGTGGTTTACTGTCCTCCTTGAATGCTACTTTCCCTGTCCGATCTTTTTATATTTATTTTACAAGTCATTAGTGGGGATAAATCCATCTGGACATGTGACATTTATCTCTGACCTTTGGTGTGGCTCAATAAGTGATAAAGAAATAACCAAAAGGAGTGGACTATTAGAACTTTGTGAAGAAGGAGATGCCATTATGGCTGATAAAGGATTTACAATTTCAGACATGACAACATCAAAAGGATTTAAGTTAATAGTCCAACAATTTAAAAAGAAAAATGTACAATTTTCAAAAAGGGACGTTCAAAGTACGCGGGAAATCGCAAATGCAAGAATACACGTTGAAAGACGGATGGAACGAATTAAGAACTTTAGAATTGTGCAGGGCGTTATGCAAATAACTATGTCCAAAAGAGTCTCTAAAGTGTGGAAATTGTGCGCAAAATTATCAAATCTTCAGCACATTAACATTGTGATGTAAGACATGTCTATAGAATTATTGCAATTCATATTGGGTGTGTAATGTATACTCGTTCGTGATTGGTGCACTTTTCTATTCACGTCAAAGAAAGTATGTCACATGATGTAAACTATGTTTGTTTCAAATAATATTTTTGATGAAAATGAAATAGTAAAACCCATTGTTTTGTTCAATTATTCGTTGTTATATTAAAAAGACGTATGCAATAAAAAGGTTATTAGATTTGTAATACAAATGGGATATATGCACTCGTTCTTCTGGGTATACATATTGCGTTCCTAAAGTCGCGCAATATTGTTACGCTGAAGAACTCGTGCATATATCCCAATACAGATCTAATAACGTATAAGTATTTATTATTATAGGCCAACTAGCTGTTTGTGTATTAATGATATTGAATTTGACTGAAGACATTTGCGAAAATATATACACTTATTGAAAAGGCTTGAATGAATCAGGTCATTTAGAATACTTGTAAAATTAAAACAGAACATTGATATGCATCAGTATTGTCTTTTATTGTGCATCATAAACTTTTATGACAATATGTTTAATATATATACATATATATAAAAATGTAAAAATAAAATTACTAGCTGTTTGTGTATTAATGATATTGAATTTGACTGAAGACATTTGCGAAAATATATACACTTATTGAAAAGGCTTGAATAAATCAGGTCATTTAGAATACTTGTAAAATTAAAACAGAACATTGATATGCATCAGTATTGTCTTTTATTGTGCATCATAAACTTTTATGACAATATGTTTAATATATATAAATATATAAAAATGTAAAAATAAAATTACTGTTACACATTTACGCTTTTGCTGCTATTTATCGAAACGAATCCAGTCCATCATAATTCTTGAGAAAACATGTCAAATCTTCACACAACAATTTACATATAATTTGTATATATATATATATGAATACTGATTCAAATTTACTAAACGATTTTCACAGTATAAACAAAACCGAGTTACTATTTATCAAACTTTCGAGAATGAGTGCAGTCCATCATAATACTAGAGAAAATGAACATCAGTTAGAATATACATCATGTCCATTCTTCACACAACATATGTATATATGAATCTTGATTCCAATTTACTAAACAAGTTTCACAGTTTGAACAAAACCGAGTCGCTATTTATGAAACTTTCGAAATGAGTCTAGTCCATCATAATACTAGAGGAAACGAACATCATGTCAAATCTTCACAAACAACAATTACATATATATATATATACGGATCTTGATTCAAATTTACTAAACATATTTCCCAGTTTAAACAAAACCGAGTTACTATTTATCAAATTTTCGAAATGAGTCTAATCCATCATACAGCTTGCGGAAATGAACATCAGGTAGAACATATGTAACAACCGACCCTATCGTTTGCTGTTTCGATAGTTGTTTTTAAAGTTTTATGAAGTCTCATAACATAAGGACATTCTAGGAATACTAGTTTGAATAAACTATGTCCTAGAACTCCGCCCTGGCTCATCTCGGGGTTCATTTTAAAGTCGGTCGACATAAGTTATGGCAATTCAGAATGGCCGCCATTGACGAGTCAACAATTACCATTCTGAACCACCACAACTTTCCTAAAATTGGTTCGGCGTGTCAGTAATGTACACGTCTTTTAGATTTAAAAACATCTCAAAACTCAACACATATATTGGACTTTTAGGGAACACCAAAACAGAAGTATCCAAATAACATTTATTCATACTGAGAAAACATCATTATGATTAATAAGTTTCAATATATATAATGCATGACGACACGTATTATCAGATCCATGGACATTAGCTACAAAAAAAGAAGGTCGTTAGAAAAGCTATAAGCAACTATGTTTTAGATTAATGTAATGTAGAGTCGTTAGACCTATCCACTTTTAAATAAGAATCCACAATATATAATAGATACAATTTTCTACCCAATCTGTTCATCAACAGTCGAAAACTAGCAATAAACCTAAGTACATACATGTATATAGAACTACAATGTGACCCCAGCTTATGGCATAAGTCTATGCAAGCGTTTCAATTATTCGTTTCAGTTGAACACATTATTAAACCCTCGACATAATTTTACACCACTTGGTGGTACACATTTATAAATCGGATAATATCAGGGAATCATGCATTCGTCTAACTATTCGCCCCAAATAGGCAGATTTACGACAGCATGCCAATGATTATGACTTAGGTCGGAATCTGCAGTTTTCTTTGAAATTCAGACTATTTTCAGACATGTACACTAATTACGTTAAATAACTTGAATACTATTTTTCAAAACTAACAAACGTGCCCTATTCCTGATAGACCATATAATTTCCTCTCAAAATATAGCAAATACATGCTAGAAAGCAACAAAGTTTGTTTCTCTGCCTACAAATACAATTCATTTACCCCACCTACTTAGCACTCAAAAAAGGAAAACATGACATTTATAGAGACACGGCAGCATATACCTGTCCCTTATTTGAGATATAACACATCCATAATTGAATGACAAACACTCCAATTTGTCATAAAAATGCTATTTCTACATACCTTATCCGGCTTTTTTTTCCGTAATCTTATGTCGAATGGAGAGATGAAGGAATTGATCAAATAAAGCTACCATTTACAACATAGCCACCAGTTACTAGTTTCTGTTTACAGCCTCTATACCGGTCACAGTACAAAAACTTTATTTACACCAAAATTAACTATTATGTCATACTAAGTCAAAAACACCACATTTGTGGATTTCTTTTTTATTGTCTAGCCTGTACATGGCTTTTAATCTCTTAGATTTCTGTTTTATAAGAAATTCCCCATGGACATTCACTCGAAACTAAGGAGTCTCCCCTTATCGTGAAATAGCAACACAGCTTTTGCTATCACATTATAAAACTCGGCACTCTGAATCAAGGTAGAAAATAGATAGCCTACTATACATGACGAGGTCCATGATGAAATAAAGGTAAGCTCGGAGGGTGATGTTTTAACATACTTTATGATAGAACTCATAAGTTACATACATTCGAATATTTCCTACAGAAATATGACATTTATTTCATAAACAATATCAGTGCGATATGAATCCGCATGTCTTACAATTAACGCAGGGTCATGGCTTCAAAGTGCTATATAGATATATGGTATCTGAAACACGCTACACATCACTGCATGTACCATTCTATGATCGGCCATATAGGCCATATATGCAATGTCATTTTAGTTCAAATACAAAACCTTTCTTTACTTATCCGGATGCATTATTCTATAATTTAGTTTCATACAATACATGCTCATGTTTATACTAAAATATCGATAAAATGGCAGTCATACCTCACGTTGGTTTTCTCGAAAGTACAGGCCGACAGGACATTTAAGAAGTAAAAAATACAACCAATTAAATTAAATATGGCCTAAATAATAAACTAGGTATCACAATAGAGATGTGGTCTTTCAATTTATAAAGTTTCCGAAAGGTTTAGTATTAGAAATATAGCAGATGGCAAAGAAATTTGGAGAGAGATATTTCATGTGTCCTTACCTTAGAAAACTGTCACCGGAAGTGATGATATTTACAAAGCTGTAGACTGTGTTAAAATAAATTAGTCTATCGGACTGGTTATGAGTGAAAGTATAAGAAAATACCCAAATTATCTCCTAACAAAAATTAAGTGAAAGCGTGGAGCGTCACACATACATCATGTCCAATCTTCACACAACATGCAACTATTCATGTCAATGTCTACAAAAAAGTTGAGGAATGTATGCTTTAATGTTAAATAACTTCAGTTTCTCAGCCATGATAGAAAAAAAACAGAATCTGCATAAATTCTCTCTACAGAGATGCCAGCACATGTCAACACAACAAAATCACACCATTTTCTGTCACACATTGCCAACTGACCTTGAACTTGATAGTAATAATGGTGTGTTATTTTCAAAACTACTTCATTTGATTGATTCATGTCGCAGAAAAAATGTGCATCATTTGCGCATTCTTCAGGCGTTTTCATCCTCCAAACTAATGAAGACGGGCATTTAGCCTCCAATACACCACGAGAGTCGTCACAATGGGTACAACTAACAAGTCCGTCTGGACTAGCACCTAAATATGGAAACTTGAGATTCACAGCAAGGCCACATTTTTTTACTGTCAAACCAGGATGTAATTTTTGCATACAGCGTTGGTATTTCCGTCTTGCTGCGCGTTCGTGCTGTTTACCATATTTCGTATGAATGGTCTGGAAAGTTGTGTAGCCAAAAATGGACTCAGCATGGAATCGGGAGCCGTTGTCGTTTTTAATTTGCAAATTGCAATAAAGTTGGATGCCGTTAGTCTTTCCTGGCGCGCTTCCATCCTAAAGTCGGAGTTGTTTTGGTTTCTGGTTAAACACTCGATTTTGACACAGTCATCCACAGATATGTTCAGCGAAGAAAAATAGTTTTCAAATAAAAAATTTGATTCATTCGATTCAATGGTCTCTCTGTCATGGAAATTAAAATGAATTGTGTGCAGCTTAGGTAGCTCTGTGTCCGTTCCTTCAATTTTGAAGTTTTTTAACCATCCTGTATTTGAATTGCCTTTTAACAACTTTTCTTTAAATCTCTCAATGTTTACATGTGTATTTACATCGTATACGGCTACCGGTAGGCGTTTTTTACATTCAGATGCATCTCTACCATGCACATATTTCTTAAAGGTTAAATCGTGAGGCTTTTTTGGCTTAGTTTTCTCTTGCGTGGATTGTTCCACTTGCATTTATGGAAGTCGGTGCCAATTTTCCGGTCATATCCGCGAGGGCATATCAAAGGGCAGCAATGTGATTACATCCTTCACCCTCCTTGAAATAAAAACAAATCAATATTTCATAAAAGAAATTTAGAAGTGAATTTGATACTTTTTTAATTTCATTTATTAAGGACAAAAAGTTAAAAAGTTAAATATATTTGTTTCCGGTTGCTCCACCGACCCTATTTTTAAGGGGCAGACCCTGAAATGTTTCATGCAAAAATGAAAAAAAAAATGGATTTGATGATTTATCACATAGTCTACATCATAGAAGTGAAACATAACACCATTCTATATTTTCTGTAATCCACTGGGCACCGGAGGTATAACTATGCAAATTATTACCGAATTACATAGCAAGTGTGAAATATTTAGGTAAAAAAGCATGAAATGATAAAATTTGAAATCGTCGAACACAATAAATACAAAAAAATGTGAAATGTCATCATATGTTACGTTCAGAGTTGAATGTTTATCTTTCATGTAAACAATGCGGCGCTAATGACTAAATGAGTTGAATAGCTCCGTCTTACCCTGCAGTGCAGTTGCACTCGGCAGAATTGATACATTCAGTGACTTTTGACAGCATCACCCATATTTTGTAGTCTGGCTAGTCTTTCTTGTTTGCAGTCGGCATTGACGGGATAACGCTATCTCTTGCAAAACAGTGGCTGGCATTTTCTTCCGACTCATTGATCTGAAAGTACATAATTTACGTATATTCACTTTAAAGATTAATGAAAAATCTCATCTAAGTTTTTATGTCTATACCATTCAAAATAAATTTCAATATTTTTACCTTATTATAAATCAAAGTCATCCAATGTCATTACTGAACTGTGATGACAAGGCACAGCCTGACACAGGGACAGTATCCTTGATTGACTGACCACTCCACCCCGAACGTCGTTCAGAAATGTATGTGTGTGTGGGTGTCAATTACCCCCCAGGTTGTGAAACCAATAAAACATTTGATGTAAACATTGACATTTATTTGAAAACTATTTTTCTTCAGTGAACATGTCTGTGGATGACTGTGTCAAAATCGAGTGTTTAACCAGAAACCAAAACAACTCCGACTTTTGGATGGAAGCGCGCCAGGAAAGACTAACGGCATCCAACTTTGGTGCAATTTGCAAATTAAAAACGACAACTGCTCCCGATTCCATGCTGAAGTCCATTTTTGGCTACAAAACTTTCCAGACCATTCATACGAAATATGGTAAACAGCACGAACGCGCAGCAAGACGGAATGACTATTACATTTTATTGTATTTCTGTTATTTTTATAGCTTTTGATAGAATTCCTATCTTGCCATTCAGTTTCATTTTGTGTGGATGATTATTTTGCGCGAAAACGACGTCGACGTCGGATGACGTCATTAAAAACAACAAGCGATTTTCTAAAGTTTGTTTACCATTCGATAACGTTAAAAACAGTGGGTGAGTGACCATTTCAATTATTTTATCAATTTTTGCCATAAAAGGTTGAAAAAAAACATGTATTCTTTTGTTGACACTAAAGGAAGGATTCTATTATTTTTATTTGAAAGTAGTTCCTTATTTCTATTTCGCGGCTCTTAGCAAGCACGAGCAAAAGTTCCCGTGCAATATCAATGTGTGCAATATCGTAGAATATTGCATACTTAGCTCAATGCAAACTAAACGGGACAATATGAAAGTAGACAATAATAATAAATACTTATAGGTTATTAGATCTGTATTGGGATATATGCACGAGTTCTTCAGCGTAACAATATTGCGCGACTTTAGGAGCGCAATATGTATACCCAGAAGAACGAGTGCATATATATGTCTTTTTAATATAACAACGAATAATTAGAACAAAACAATAGGTTTTAACATTTCATTTTCATCAAAAATAGTATTTGAAACAAACATATTGTCGTTAGATCGTGGAGATTTTCTCAATGAAACCAACATAGTTTACATCATGTGACATACTTTCTTTGACGTGAATAGAAAAGTGCACCAATCACGAACGAGTATACATTACACACCCAGTATGACTTGCAATAATTCTATATACATGTCTTACATCACAATGTTAATGTGGCAATAATGGGGGCTGAAGATGTGATAATTTTGCGCACAATTTCCACATTTTAGAGACTCGTTTGGACATAGTTATTTGCATAACGCCCTGCACAATTCTAAAGTTCTTAATTCGTTCCATCTGTCTTTCAACGTGTATTCTTGCATTTGCGATTTCCCGCGTACTTTGAACGTCCCTTTTTGAAAATTGTACATTTTTCTTTTTAAATGGTGGGATAAATAACTTAATTCCTTTTGGTGTTGTCATGTCTGAAATTGTAAATCCTTTATCAGCCATAATGGCATCTCCTTCTTCACAAAGTTCTAAAAGTCCACTCATTTTTGTTATTTCTTTATCACTTATTGAGCCACACCAAAGGTCAGAGATAAATGTCACATGTCCAGATGGACTTATCCCCACTAATAAGTCATATGCAAGTAGTCAATATACATTAGCGATTTGTATTGAAGCGGACTTGGCGTCTCTGTTCGAATTTCAGAGCAATCGATTATCACCCGCGTATCTGGAAATTTCTCCCGAAAGGCCCGGGGCATATTGTATTTCACCTCCTCCATTGCAGGCAACATAATCAAAAAGTCAAGCTTGGTGTCTAAATAGTCTATCCATTTCTTTAGAATATGACCGCATGCCGACGTTGAAATGCAGAGTCGGTCTGCTAAATCCTCGACCAAGAGTCCAAGCCTTAGTCGCATTAGCATCATAAAAATTCATTAATAATTCTCAAAGCTCTAGGTCTACCACCAGAAGTGCTGGTATAATTTGATGCTTTACTAGATGTTTTTTCATGGGCATCATCCTTGATTTCGTCAAACAGTGCATCAAATGTCTTTTTGTCCGGAATTCCAGTATAGAACATTATCTTAGCATCCGTGTTCATGACATCTTCGTACACAAGTTGTGCAGGTTTGTTTCTTCATTAAAATCATTCGTTTCGACACTTGTCTGTGTACCTATACTAGCAAACTGCTTTACTGTTGATTCTCCCTCTGTTTCTGTTTCTGTCGCCTGGGAACACATGTCCGGGTACGTCTGAGTTGCTATATTTCTGAAATAAAACTATATATAAACTAAATATAAACTAAAACAATATTATGCGTGTGAATGTACAACATTAAAAATAAGTAATTGTTTGAAAAGAAACAGACGATGTTATTTTTTTTAAACACCTGTAGTGAGCATAAAACACAGATTGTTTAGGTTACAGAAAAAACCCGGTTATTTAATGGTGACAAACAGAGTTGGTCAATAAGTCTGTACCTTTTAAAATCTCCTGTTGGGACTGGTCCAGAACAATAGTCGTGAAGAAGAAAGGAAACGTCTAGGGCTGAATGTGCCAGACTTTGTACAAAGCTGGGTCCACTATCTGTTGTAGTAAGCTCGCCATCCACAGTATACATTGCCATGTTGATAGGGGTCGCTGTGTACATTTCGACTGGGTCTTCATCTTCAGAGTCCAGTATTTGTTCGATTTCATTCAAATCCTGAAATGGAATATAACGATTGAAAAGTATATCTCAAGTTAAAATAAACAACTTGCTTCCTATATAGTTTTATCATGCGACCCAATATTTTGGCAATGGATAGTGAATGAGGTCACACACAGTCAGATAATTTTTGGTCAGATTGTCCGTGTAGGCATTTTATTTTTAGTGGTATAAAGGATGTTTATCTCCTACACATATCAAACTTCAAAGCATTAAAAGACCTTCAAAATTGTAATATAAACACCATAATTCTAATCAAGTTATTTTATCAGTGTAAAAATAGCAATTAACCAACTGACATAGGCCTACTGTAAAGCTGTGATTGAGTGTTACTAACTTACTACATTATACTAAACTATGTGGGTGGGGTACATGTTCATAAACGTACCGTGTTTGGGAACACCTTTCTTGCTCCGTTTTCGGTAGGGAAGATCGACGGCAGTATGTGCAGAATCGTAGGGCCTCGAAATTCAACAAAATGTTCACTACAAAGCAATTTATGTTCATTCCACTTGAAAGTCCTCATCACAGTTCGACACCGTTGGATCCACACACGTTTCAATTTTTTATTTTGCGGAAAACTGTGAAGAGAAACGGTTCTGCCGTCCACTACTTTGGCTCTATGAACTCCTTTACATATACAACAATACTTCAACGATCGTTTCTTCTGTTTTTAAACCGCTAACATTGTCACCAAATCGTAATCGTACCTTGAGAATAACTGATAACTGTTGATAAATTGATAAACAAATTAAGTCTCCGGAAGTGAGGGAACCGTTTTGGCGCATACGCAGAAGTGTTACGGGAAGATAATTTTCAAGTGAGTTAACCTAGTTTCTGGAAAGGGCTATACACCACCCAGCCCCCGTTAATTCTATATTCGCTCTCCTATCTTTTACGACTAAAACATGATTAAGAAGTTTTCTCGTTAGTTGGATGTATTGAAGTAAAAATAAATGAAATGAATCAATCAAAAGCGTTCATTGTGTATCATAATTAAGGCGAACTTTTTTTCTGGGCACTATTGATTTCTAGGTGCAGCATAAGCATTGCAGCATAGGGATTGTCGGCCTGAGATATTATGGCGACCAGCAAATAATTCCTATTTTTTTGTAAAACGAAATGCATTTTCAACAATGCAGTGTGTCATTTTCTTCTTCTTCTTCTTCCTCTTCTTCTTCTTCTTCTTCTTCTTCTTCTTCTTCTTCTTCTTCTTCTTCTTCTTCTTCTTCTTCTTCTTCTTCTTCTTCTTCTTCTTCTTCTTCTTCTTCTTCTTCTTCTTCAAGGGTTGTTTAAGGTTTGCATTATTTTTAGAGAATGTGGGTTACCCGTGGATAAATCTGCTCTAGCTCAATAAAAACAAACGACCTTATCTTTCGTTATGAATACAAAAACAGACGACTTTATCTGTCAACAGACGACCTTATCTGTTTTATGAAATAAAACCAGACGACCTTACCTGTCGTTATGATACAACTAAATCCCTATACAGGCAGTCGTGATTTAACTGATGGAGAGGAGCAGGTATAGTATCAGCCTGAACCTGAACGTCTCTCGAGTGTAGTTTGGGTTGGAAGAATGTTGCACGCGTTTCTTTTTAGAATATGTGTTACTCCGTGGTAAAAACTACTCTAGCCCAATCAGACGGCATCATCTGTCGCTTTGATACAACTGAAACTATTTACATGCAGCGTTGATTTATTAGAAGAGGAGAAGAGCATGAATAGTATCAGTCTGGCCCTGAATGTCTTTCGAGTGGATTGGATTGGAAGAATGATCAGTCTGGTCCTGAACGTCTCTGGTGTGTCGGTGGGTTGCAATAATGATCAGCCTGGCCCTGAACGTCTCTGGAGTGTCGGTGGTTTGGGTTGGAAGAATAATCAGCCTGGCCATGAACGTCTCTGGAGTGTTGGTGGTTTGGGTTGGAAGAATAATCAGCCTGGCCCTGAACGTCTCTGGTGTGTCGGTGGGTTGGAAGAATAATCAGCCTGGCCCTGAACTTCTCTGGAGTGTCGGTGGTTTGGGTTGGAAGAATAATCAGCCTGGCCCTGAACGTCTCTGGAGTGTCGGTGGGTTGGAAGAATATTCAGTCTGGCCCTGAACGTCTCTGGAGTGTCGGTGGTTTGGGTTGGAAGAATGATCAGTCTGGCCCTGAACGTCTCTGGTGTGTCGGTGGGTTGGAAGAATAATCAGCCTGGCCCTGAACGTCTCTGGAGTGTCGGTGGTTTGGGTTGGAAGAATAATCAGCCTGGCCATGAACGTCTCTGGAGTGTCGGTCGGTTGGAAGAATAATCAGCCTGGCCCTGAACGCCTCGGGAGTGTCGGTGGTTTGGGTTGGAAGAATATTGTCCTTGGGGAAAAGGAGAAGTCACTGCAGGTCATGTACCATCTTTACATATGCTACACAACCTTTGTTACTATAAGTATAGTTTCTGTCGGATACCTCACTGCACCCACTCTGTCTCGGGTAACCATAATGTATATACACCAGACGGAGCTAAATAGATATCGGGTACCCATGATGTATATATACTAGAATGAAGGCTGGCGTGGCGCAATCGGTAGAGCACCGGATTTGTATCCGGAGGCGCCGGGTTCAATCCTCCGTGGTGCTACTGAGTTTCATCGGTGTGTTCGTGGGCAAGACACCTTCCCTTAGCCTCGTCCGTCGGATGGGGACGTAAACCGGTCGGTCCCGTGTATCGGTCTATCCTCCGATCACGTTAAAGAATCAGATAAAGGTTCCCGGATTCCTATGCATCCTTTCCCTCTCTTTGGGCGGCTCTAAATAACCTATAATGTTGATGAGCCGTTAAACAACATTCAACATCAACAACAGCATCCACTCCGTCCATGTAACCTTAATGTATCTCAGTTAACAAAATGAGGATGCGGTGTAAAGGTCAAAGTGGAAGTGACCCATTTGTATAACACGTTATAGAAAGCGTTACTCATAATTTTCTATTGGTAATACTTACATTCCGCTGCCAAAACAATGTGTTTAATGCACTTCCTTTACCTCGGGTACGAAACCTTGTGGTCCCGTGTCTATCCTCCGATCTCGATAAACAAACCAAATGAATCTTTTCTATATTAAGAGTACGGCACGATTACCGGATTCATATGTGCCCATCCCATTTGTTGGGGCGGCTCTAAAAGAAGTACACTTTAAAAAGAACAATTCCTTTCACCCACTCGCTATCGGTAACCAACTTTTGTAGGCACTAATTCCTGCCACCACTCAAATCACGTGACGATAGCTGCGGTCATGTGATTTAAAAAAACAAATGGCGATACGGTAGAGCAAACTCATGCCGTAACCAACAGGCAATTGACAATAACATTGATCATCCCCTTCGAAAAGATGTTGAAAACATTCAGCCTGGTTTTGGCTTGGGTGTAATCTCTTGATTAAATTTACGCACAGCTTCCGTAATGTTCTCAACGGAATACATGTTTGTTTGTTTACAAGTATTGTAACTTAGTAACCGGTGTGCATGTTCGCTAAAATTGATTTTTTTATATAAATAAATTATTTGTTTACCCAGATACAGTTTTTCACACTATTTTCCTATATTATGAACAAAGCAAGTTCAAATATTGACCTAACAAATATTTAACCAAAAAATAAACTTAGCTGGATTTCAGCTATAAATGTGTGTGGTGGCAGTGATTACTGTAACAGAAAGGGGAAGTAACCACTGCGGGGAGTTTGATCGGTAACAACTCTTTAAAGCTACAGAGTCCGTATATCAATCGATTTCTTCTTTGTAGCCTCAAATCAACCATATCTTGACTTGTTATTTAGCGCTTGATGAGTTTATGTGCGCGCTCTTTTTATTACGTAATGCCTATTTAGTGTTCAAAATGCTACAAAATACCAATAGATAGCAGTGGTCTAGAGGTTCAGCGTACATCTTTCAAAACTTACATGTGCAAGGCTGTGGTTCAAATCCCGTTCCGGGCAACTTTTTTTTTATCACATATATTCTGGAGCCTTATATTTATCGATGTTACCTGTACGGAGGCTAAATAAAAATGTGAAATTTTACGTATCGATTTCTCCTTATATACCGACTTTTGGGGTGTTCGTCGATTTTAAACTACTTCACACGTGACTCATTCATATTCATGAGTTATTACCAGTTAAAATAGGGACTGTACAGCTTTAAGGAGGTTAGGCTAAGGGAAGTTACCCTCTACTGCATGTATAGAAAATTATTGCAAGAGTTATTCATACTTGTATATTATGTTCGTGTTAACAATACTATTTTTTATCAACTACGCACATGAATGATTCCAGTTAAATGCACTATAATATAAATGGGTGTAGGTAGAGCGTTTTGTAAGTATAAGCAAAATACACTTTATGACAGAGGAATCCCGGGGCTAAATATTCTGTGGTGCATTTTGGGAGTATTTCTAAACAGTGCCTTTGCCGCCGCCGGGATAACAAAGAACTGCCTCGTCTTTCAAATACAAAAATATCGATCGTCTAATATGTCTTATATCGCATAACCAGGGAATAAGTATAGTATAGTATACTTACTCCCTGGTTGTATACTTACTCCCTGGCCTAACATATGCAAACATATCGATCGTCTTATATGGCCTAACATATGCAAACATATCGAAAGTCTTATATGGCCTAATATGCAAACATATCGAAGTCTTATATGGCCTAACATTTCCAAGCAAAAATGACGTATTCAAATCAAATTCAATTAATCATTTAAAATAACTAGTTTGACCCTGAAGTGTTGATGATCTAGCTTACATTGTTTTCGAGTATTCATGTAAATCTGAATAAAAGAACATGCGGTGACTTCAATACAATATTTTACGTTATCAAATTATCAAACTTTACATTCGGGAAGTAAATTTAACGGGAGCAGGTAATACACATGTTTAGACCCTTAAACATAATGCGTAGATTTTGGCCTCTTAACTGTAATCGATGAACACATCAAGTATGTATAGGTATATGTAAATTAGTCAGTACAAGAAAATCATTTTCGCGCTATTTAAATGAACTTTTGTCAAGCCTGAGCTGTCTTTCAAACTGCATCATAAAGACGATATATACAATTTAAATACAGTGTTTCGTGATTGAATTATATATCTTGAAGAAACAAAGAGCGTTTGGTTGTAACTTAGGACTTTATTTATATAGTTCTATCTATAGTCCCTGTTGTAAAGGAGTGGCTACAAAGGAAATGAACTATCAAAATGGCAACTGGATTTTCACGAACTATTGAAGCCGGAAATGAACCGTTCTATGACTGTATACTATGTACCTGCACGCCTTGTGATAAGGAAGGGAGGAATGTCGAGGCTATAACTTATTGTGTGGAATGTTGTGAGTATATGTGCAATGGATGTCTGAAACAACACAATAGGTTTGGCCCATTAAGGGCCCATCGCATGTTAGAAGGGGCCGCGATGACAGACCAGGAACAACACAACCAGCCATCATTTCCAACGAAACGATGCGACGTGCATAATGGAGAGCTCGTCACTATTTTCTGCCACACCCACGACGCTGTGTGTTGTAGTACATGTGCGGCCCTGGACCACAGGTATTAACAGTTGTATTACACACATAGCAAAACTGTGTATATGTCTGTAAGTTTAAGGTGAATGTACTTTGTAAAAATAGCAAAGTTAAAAGTAGGATAACTGGAAAAACGACTAAATATTTTTACACGAAACTGACACATCATATAAATGCTAAAATACTAAAACAAACTTAATGAAGATGTTTTTAAACAATGCAATATATAGTGCACCTAGCAGGAATGAGAACTCTTCAATGACAGACTTCTTTTGCCTTGATATCCTTGTCTAGGTTGTGCCAGCCATTAAAAAGTAAACAATTATATATAAAGTTGTTTTATGAAACTTCTGTTTAAATCACCCGTCTTGAAATTAATTATTGTTAGTAGCATAATCTATAAATAGAATGTGTACAGGTGGTGATAAATCAAATACCATGACCAGGTATGTTAATAACATAATCGCATGCATTTCATTTGTGTATTGATTATGAGCATTGATTTTGTTCCTTTGAAAACAACTTTGAGAGGAGTATTTCAGATTTAAATTGATAGCACCAACAAGCTAAGGATATCAATGTAACATATTGCAAGAAATATAAAAAGATCGGACAGGGAAAGTAGCATTCAAGGAGGACAGTAAACCACAAAACACAGAAACAAACACGCAAACAGACAAACAAGAAGGCAAAAGCAATACTAAATGCAAACGACATCACAAACACAAAAGGGTTGACAATAGGGCTACCGCCTTGGAACGGTCAGTGGCAAAGTAGGCCACTTGGGATTAAAACCGGTTCTAGGGTGCACCAAACCTCACACTTACCCTGCTGTAATCCCATTAAAACAGGACAGTGTAAATAAAGAAATCCCCGCCATGATCTATAACACTGCACTCCTGGTGATAAATGGCATCGGCTGCATGAAGGTCATGTACCGTTTGAATGCGAACATTCACCTCATTAGAACAATAATCTTTTATTTTTTCGCATACTTCAAATATTCGCTCCTGAAAATCATAGGTTCTTACAGAAAAGATAGATTTGGTTTCATTTCCGAAGCTTGTTAACCCTACTGGTTTGCCGCAAAATAGGCAGTTTTCCCTAAATGAAAATGATCTCTCATACCTAAGCGTGCGTTGCGGGTCGTCTTACCATGTAGTAGCTCCGCATTTTCTCTTGTGTCCTGCTATTGAATTAGGACTGATATATGTAGCTCTAAATGGTTGATGAACACTTTGCCCAGGCTGTAAACAAAACTTGTCGCCACGGGCTATACTTGCTCTATTTACACCACCCCACCCTTTCTTCATTAAAATAACAGTATCTTGTCATTTATCAAGACTGTCCTCGCAAATTGAACAAATGTTCATTTTCGAAAGTAAAACAGTAGCACCAACAAGCTAAGGATATCAATGTAACATATTGCAAGAAATATAAAAAGATCGGACAGGGAAAGTAGCATTCAAGGAGGACAGTAAACCACAAAACACAGAAACAAACACGCAAACAGACAAACAAGAAGGCAAAAGCAATACTAAATGCAAACGACATCACAAACACAAAAGGGTTGACAATAGGGCTACCGCTTGGAACGGTCAGTGGCAAAGTAGGCCACTGGGGATTTAAACCGGTTCTAGGGTGCACCAAACCTCACACTTACCCTACTGTCATCCCATTAAAACAGGACAGTGTAAATAAAGAAATCCCCGCCATGATCTATAACACTGCACTCCTGGTGATGAATGGCATCGGCTGCATGAAGGTCATGTACCGTTTGAATGCGAACATTCACCTCATTAGAACAATAATCTTTTCTTTTTTCGCATACTTCAAATATTCGCTCCTGAAAATCATAGGTTCTTACAGAAAAGATAGATTTGGTTTCATTTCCGAAGCTTGTTAACCCTACTGGTTTGCCGCAAAATAGGCAGTTTTCCCTAAATGAAAATGATCTCTCATACCTAAGCGTGCGTTGCGGGTCGTCCTACCATGTAGTAGCTCCACATTTTCTCTTGTGTCCTGCTATTGAATTAGGACTGATATATGTAGCTCTAAATGGTTGATGAACACTTTGCCCAGGCTGTAAACAAAACGTGTCGCCACGGGCTATACTTGCTCTATTTACACCACCCCACCCTTACTTCATTAAAATAACAGTATCTTGTCATTTATCAAGACTGTCCTCGCAAATTGAACAAATGTTCATTTTCGAAAGTAAAACAGATCTACTATCACAGCTGTACTATCATAAAGAAACTGCAGAAAACATGAACTTGAAGATATAAGACTGTATTCTGAGTGCTATATATTCCGCGAAGTGGCGACTCGAAGTACGCTGACATTTTGTTTAGTTAATATTGTGACTAAACGCGGTACGAAACTGAGGACGAAACGCAATTGCTCATTTTGATACTAAAATAGTTTTTATACATATCGTTTTCTCGTCAACCTACCTTATAAAATCGTCCAAACATCAATAGAAAAGGTAATATGTATAAATGTATACAGGAATTAATTTATAGTACAATTTTCAAATGCAAATAATTGTAGTACGAACAGGCAAGATTGTAAATGAACTAGTAACCGGATAGTGCAATTATCCGAATTTCGAAATACTCTACAATGTTTTTCCTTCTGAAGCAAATTTGTCCACTTCTTGATTTCTAATCATATATTTATATATTGTTTTAGAAACAACTGAAAAATATTATGTTGCAATTTGTCCGGGGTGTTTTGTTACTTTCACTTGCCTATTATAATTACCCTACTTTTTAAACCAATCAGATGGCTCAGAATTTCAAATACGTGCACCATTTATTCATGAAGGTCTTACTATCATAGCTCTTCGTGGTTTAGAATGTGACCTATATAGAGACAATCAATAAAACCTATCGTAAACACTAAGCCGGATAGAGTCTATGAAGAGAAATTTTCATAGCCTCTATCCTATACATAGTCGCTTTCAAGCGACGGTGCGCATGACGTCACATCGTGTTTCTCCGTTGATGAAAAAACCTTGCAAAAATTCGCTTGAAAAAAAAATCGCCCACAACTTATATATAATGAGATTTTCGCAGAGTTTCTCGACCTGTTTATTTGCATTATAGTAGTTTTCAGCATCCAATACGTTCGTCTAGCATAGATCAGCATACATGCACGACTTGAAGCCTCGATTTATGAGAAAAAATGTAGGCGCCAAAAGCAATGGCTATGAATGCAAGTTGAAAATCAGCCTTGAATTCTAAAAGCGCTGCATATCATAAGAAATGCAACGCGTATAAAGCCGTTTGTACCGAATATAATGTAATTGAAACCACCGAATATAAAGATGTATCCACGTAAAATATCATCCCCTAGATTTTTGAAAATCTCAGTTCTAAAAATAGATTTTTTCAACAACAACAACATTTTTTCTTTCATTATCGAGTATATGGTGCCAGTGGATATTATCAACCTGATAACAACCAGTTATGGAAACTGTGTAGACACGGCAAGAGTATGAGCCAACGTTAAAAAAGGGTAGACAGTGAAAAGGTTAACCGTGTAGACTACAATATTTACAAACGTAACACTGAACCTCACGGTGCTGTATTACTGGAAATTATTTGAAACAGCAATGCCTATGTATGTCGTACAACAAATAAAACGAATAAGTGAATGGTTTTAAAGAAACGAAAAGAAATTACATGTAGTTAGATTAATGGATGTCTGTGATATTTCTATTTGATCATAACTCACATTTAAAGGCGATAAAGGGTAATGGTCTTTATTGGCCTAAAACTTTACAACTAACTTAAAGTCTACTTTCACTTATAAATGAAACTTACAATATACATTTCAGTTGATCTGCTGAAAATGGAGGAAACACTGTTGCTATTACTGCAAGCTCAGCAGTGACATTTTAGACCAGTGCAAAATTTTATTTAAAAAAAAAAGCCATTGAATTGGAATTTGTCTAATTAAGAAACTGAATGGTCATAAGTAATCCGAGCCTTCTCTGACCTTACCGGCCCCGTTTACGATTTTGATATTTCATCTGACTGTGTCTAAAAAGCCATACACAAAAAAGAAGAAAAAGAAGGCTTTTAGGGTCGGAGAATACTCGGATTAGGTATTTCATCCACGGATGGTTCTATATCATTGAATTTATTATACATTTGTTAAACTCTCTTTATGGTCCGTGTATTATGCCTTATTTATTTCTTTATTTTACTTCTGTCTATCTATCCTCTCTTTCATTTCATATTCTTAGCATTACTAGTGAAGCCATTTCTATTGAGTTATGGTCAAAGAACGAAAACATGTAGATGTAGATATAGATGTAGATGTATAGCCAATAATCTGGCGAGAAATCAGAATGGCGGCAACAAATGAAACGCAGACGACAAACCATACGCGTGACAAATCGTAACTAATCTGTAATTTCCGTGTAACTCCGGTAAAGGAATCGAGATAAACATTTTGTAAATCGTAATCAATGAGTTGGATAAAATGATATGGTAAAGGAATCGAGATAAACATTCGGTTATTTCCGTGATATGACATTGTTTACCCTTTATTTCACCCGTGTGATAAAGCTTTATTGCCCGGCAACTAGATTCTGATTGATATGTCTAGCTAGGTATGTCGAATCGTATATTCAAAAACAGCGTATTTATATGAAAGTATATGATAAAAAGAGTAGTGAATCGCTTCTCGTTGTTTTGTAAACTATAATAGATTGACATAAACAGTTTTAAACAACAGTAAGCTATAATACGTTTCGGTCGCGTGAGCATGTAGTGTAATCATTATGTGACGTCACTCTGTGTTCTTTGTAAACCTTTGTAGCCTATCTGACTCGAAATTTACGCACGGAGTTGTAAAATGGTATTTGAGAACAAACGGAAAAACGAGTGTGTATTATGATTCTGGCCTTCCCTTTACTATATAAATATACTATAACACTATCTCTTCTTCTCTCTACCCTTCTAGGCTACACTATCGTAACAGCAGCCTTTGTGCAACCCCCTGTATGATTCACATAATCTTAAATTCGTGTTTTATTTACCTTAATAAATAAGTTGGATAAAATGTTATGAAACGACTTGGTCAGTTCCTGTAGTTATTCATGTAAGGGTCTCTATAGTGTTTCAGATTTTATTATTTTCTTTCAAACCATTCCCCAAGTAAATCTACTTAAACTTATTCCCTCTAAAACAGTGAGGTGAGGTTCATTGTTACGTTTTGTTACGTTTGTAGATAGTGTAGTCTACACCGTTAACTTTTTCGCTGTCCGGTTAAGTTTTGCTCCCAATCGTGCCGTGTCTACACAGTTTTCAGAACAAGAACACAGTTGTCTACACGGTGTACCACGCGATTTTTTAAAACTCAAATATCTCCATCAGCGGACCTTCGGTGGGTGCATGATGCGGTTACTGGTATTATAATGGATATATATCAAATATTTTAACCCTAAACTTGACACAAATCCGGGTAGAAACGAACGGTGATTGGTCACCGCTTCAAATTTTCAAAACAGAATTCTATCAGGTTTGAACGCTGATTACGGGCATTGAAATTTTGCATGGGCATAAGACTAGTATGTTTTTAAGCATCGAGCATTTATGTGCATGTCTCTTACATTGATTGATCGAACTAATCAAAATATACAAACTAAAAGGTTGATAAAAGGATGTACATACCTCACGTATTCTTTTCTGGCCGCCATCTTGTTCTGTCTACACGGTTTCCAACAAAGTCTACACGGTTTAGACTATTAGACAGTGATACGAAGGTGCAAGCCAAAATTGCACTGCATATCATGAAAGGTCTAACACAGATACAGGGAAATGCACGGCATCATTATTTTTTTATATTGATCGACAACATCACAAGACAGTCATGGCGTTCTAAACTAAACACCTGGACAGAGTTTGCATTAACGGTTATGTAGTGTGAGTTTGCCGTTAATTGACGGGTTAGTTTCTTTAAGTTGTATCTGGACTATATAACTCTTTGCATGATTTGCCTTAATAATCGACCTACACTCATTCTACAGAAATAATGCAAAGTTAAACAAAAGAAGAATAACGTTTAGGGAAGGTGGCGGGTGATAAAGGGACAGGTCGGATTGTGTTATTTAGTTATAAGATATTTGTTGGTGGGAGTCACCGTTATGTAGAGTTTCCATGGTCCATATTCAATAAAACATTTCTTGCTGGAGTCACAGTTATGTAGTGTTTCCATGGTACATATGTCAATAACATATTTGTTGGTGGAGTAACAGTTATATAGTGTTTCCATGGTCCATTTGTCAATAAGATATTTTTCGTTGGAGTCACAGTTATGTAGTGTTTCCATGGTCCATATGTCAAGAAGATTAATGTTGGTTGGGAGTCACAGTCCATATTCAATAAGATATTTGTAGTGTTTCGATAATCCAAATGTCAATACGATATTTGTTGATGGATTCACCATTATGTAGCGTTTCCATGGTCCATATTCAATCAGATATTTGTTGGTGGGAGTCACCGTTATGTAATGTTTCCATGGTCCATATGTAAATAAGATATCTGTTGGCGGGAGTCACCGTTATGTAGTGTTTCCATTGTCTATATGTCAATAAGACATTTGTTGGCGGGAGTCACCGTTATGTAGTGTTTCCAAGGCCCATATATCAATAAGGTATTTGTTGGTGGGAGTCACCGTTATGTAGTGTTTCCATGGTACATATGTCAATAAGATATTTGTTGGCGGGAGTCACTGTTATGTAATGTTTCAATAATCCATATGACAATAAGATATTTGTTGGCGGGAGTCACTGTTATGTAATGTTTCAATAGTCCATATGACAATAAGATATTTGTTGGCGGGAGTCACCGTTATGTAGTGTTTCCATGGTCTATATGTCAATATGGTATTTCTTTGTGGAAGTCACCGTTATATAGTGTTTCCATGGTATATATGTCAATAATATATTTGTTGGCGGGAGTCACCGTTATGTAGTGTTTTCATGGTCCATATGTCAATAAGATATTTGTTGGCGGGAGTCACCGTTATGTAGTGTTTCCATGGTCCATATGCCAATAAGATATTTTTTGGATGGAGTCACAGTTATGTAGTGTGTCCATGGTACATAAGTGAATAAGGTATTTGTTGGCGGGAGTCACCGCTATGTAGTGTTTCCATGGTCCATATGTCAATAAGGTATTTGTTGATGGGAGTCACCGTTATGTAGTGTTTCCATGGTCTATGTGTCAATAAGATATTTGTTGGCGGGAGTCACCGTTATGTAGTATTTCCATGGTCTATATGTCAATAAGATATTTGTTGGCGGGAGTCACCGTTATGTAGTGTTTCCATGGTCCGTGTAACAATAAGGTATTTGTTGGTGGGAGTCACCGTTATGTAGTGTTTCCAAGGTCCATATGTCAATAAGATATTTCTTGGTGGGAGTCACAATTATATAGTGTGTCCATGTTCCATATGTCAATAAGATATTTGTTGGTGGGAGTCATCGTTATGTAGTGTTCTCTAATCCATATGTGAACAAGATATTTGTTGGTTGGAGTAACAGTTATGTTGTGTGTCCATGGTACATATGTCAATAAGATATTTCTTGGTGGGAGTCACAATTATATTGTGTGTCCATGGTCCATATTCAATCAGATATTTGTTGGTGGGAGTCACCGTTATGTAGTGTTTCCATGGTCCATATGTAAATAAGATATCTGTTGGCGGGAGTCACCGTTATGTAGTGTTTCCATTGTCTATATGTGAATAAGACATTTGTTGGCGGGAGTCACCGTTATGTAGTGTGTCCATGGTATATATGCCTATAAGGTATTTGTTGGTGGTGTCACCGTTATGTAGTGTTTCCATGGTACATATGCCAATAAGATATTTGTTGATCGGAGTCACAGTTGTGTAGTGTGTCCATGGTACATATGTCAATAAGGTATTTGTTGGTGGGAGTCACCGCTATGTAGTGTTTCCATGGTACATATGCCAATAGATATTTGTTGGTGGAGTCAAAGTTATGTAGTGTTTCCATGGTCGATATGTCAATAAGATATTTGTTGGATGGAGTCACAGTTATGTAGTGTGTCCATGGTACATATGTCAACAAAATATTTGTTGGTGGGAGTCACAGTTATGCAGTGTTACCATGGTCCATGTTCAAAAATATATTTGTTGGCGGGAGTCGCAGTTATATTGTGTTTCCATGGTCCATATGTCAATAAGATATTTGTTGGTGGGAGTCCCAATTATAGAGTGTGTCAATGGTTCATATGTCAATAAAATATGTCTTGGTGTAAGTCACAATTATATAGTGTTTCCATGGTTCATATGTCAATATGATATTTGCTGGTGGATCAGTCACCGTTATTTAATCTTTTCATGGTCCATATGTCAATAAGATATATGTTGGTGGTGTCACAGTTATGTAGTGTTTCCGTGGTACATTTGTCAATAAGATATTTGTTGGATGGAGTCACAGTTATGTAGTGTTTCCATGGACCATATGTCAATACGATATTTGTTGGATGGAGTTACAGGTATGTAGTTTTTCCATGGTCCATATTTCAACAAGATATTTGTTGGTGGGAGTCACCTTTATGTAGTGATTCCATTGGCCATATGTCAAAATGATATTTGTTGATGGAAGTCATAATTATGTAGTTTCCATGGTCCATAAATCACTATGATATTTTTGGTTGATCAGTCACCCCTGCATAGTCTTTCCATGGTCCATATGTCAATACGATATGTGTTGGTGGAGTCACAGTTATGTAGTGTTTCCATGGTCCATATGTCAATAAGATATGTGTTGGATAGTGTCACAGTTATGTAATGTTTCCATGGTCCATATGTCAACAAGATATTTGTTGCATGGAGTCACAGTTATATAGTGTTTCCATGGTCTATATGTCAACAAGATATTTGTTGGTGGAAGTCACAATTATGTATTGTTTCCATGGTCCATATGACAATATGATATTTGTTTTCGAATTAGTCACCGTTATGTAGTGTTTCCATGGTCCATATGTCAATAAGATATTTGTTGGTGGGAGACATAGTTATGTTGTGTTTCCAATGTCCATATGTCAATATGATATTTGTTGGTGGGAGTCACAGTTATGTAGTGTTTCCATGATCCATATGTCAGTCAGATATTTGTTGTTGAAAGTCACATTTTTGTAGTGTTTCCATGGTTCATATTCAATTAGATATTTGTTGGTGGGATTCACAGTTATGTAGTGTTTCCATGGTCCATATGTCTATAATATTAATGTTGGTTGGGAGTCAGAGTTATGTAGTGTTTCCATATTCCATATGTCAATACGATATTTGTTGGTGGGAATCACAATTATGTAGTGTTTCCATGGTCCATATGCAATAATACATATGTTGGTGGAGTCACAGGTATGTAGTCGTTGCATTGTAAATATGTCAATAATACATTTGTTGATGGAGTCACAGTTATCCATGTGTCAATACGATAGTTGTTGGTGGGAGTCACCGTTGAAAGATTGGGATTTCATTTGGGGTCACTGGGATCAAGGTCAAGGTCACTGTTAATAAAAGTAGAAAAAATATTGTCCGGTCAATAACTTTTGTTAAGAATGAGATATTGCGATGAAGCGTTGCAGGGAAGGTAGCTTATATGGACAGAAAGCTTGGGACTGCATTTGGGGTGGTCGAGGTCACTGTTACTAAAATCCGCTCAATACCTTTTGTTACGAATGAGGTATTGCGATACGATGACACTTGCAGTGTACGTAGCTTATACAGAAAGGAGGCTTGGGATTGCATTTGGGGTCACTAGGGTAAAGCTTACTGTTACTTAAAATAGCAAAATGGTTTCCGCTCAGTAACATCAGTTAGGAATGAGGTATTGCGATGAAACTTACACGATAGTAGTTTATATGGAAAGATAGCTTGGGATTGCATTGAGTTCACTGGGGTCAAGGTCAATGTCACTGTTACTAAACATAGGAAAAATGCCTCTAACAGAAGACATCATTATTACATCTATAATGATTATTTTCCCAATTTTGCGTTTTTCTGCATATTTAGCACCTACAGAACCGTTTAACTATCAGTTCCGAAAAAACATGGTTAATAAGTTATAAAATCTTTATGACAATTGTTTTCTATCTCATGCCTAAATTATGATAATATTATTTGCACCAAATGTGTTCTATTATCGTAAGAAAAGTCTGCTACTCCATTGATTTTAGTTATTAAAATGTTTCAGACTGTCATTTAAGCATCATTGATCTTTTATTGTAAGTCCCGCCCTCGTTAAGCGAAACATGTGAATCCGCGGATTTCTTGTTTTAACAATTGATACATAAATAATGTATTTAAACAAATTCTGATGCACTCATTGAGGCTTGCCAGAGTACCACACCGGTACTCTTTGTACGATTGGGGACCGTGATAACTTTGAGATGTGAGATTAATAAACAGTCATTCTGGCTTGCCATCGTATCACACCGGTACCCTTTGTACGACTAGGGAACCGTTGTAACTCTGAGATGTGCGATTGTTAAACAACTATTCTGACTTACCAGAGTATCACATCGGTACCCTTTGTACGACTGGGGGACCGTGGTAATTTTGAGATATGAGATTGGTAAACAACCATTCCGGCTTACCAGAGTATCACACCGGTACCCTATGTATGACTGGGGACAGCTGCAACTTTGAGATGTGAGATTGGTAAACTATCTGAATTCCATATCTCGCCGATTAAATCTGATCGAATGGCAGTCAGTTTACATGTACCATGATATTCAATACAGGAGATAAATAACTAATTTAAACAAATTGTTTAGTCTCGAATTTTAGACTTGTATTTATCTACAATTTAAGAACCTCATATAAATAATAAAATTGGATGTTTTGGAGAGAAACACAACGGAAAGTGTATGTATGGGTACAATGTAAAGTACTCACAAGAACATGTCTACTTTAAGTAATTGCAGATCAATTAATATTCATTGTTTTAACTTTGCAGACCCTGCCCAGATTTGATCTACTTGACCAAGGCTGCAAAAGGTGTTAAGCAAAGTCGTGAATACAAGGACCTGAAAGTCAGCATGAAGAAGATTCTGACAGATCTCGGTAAACTAAGGAATGCCAGACAAAATGACAAGAATAGGTTAGAAAAAGATATACAGAACGTGGAAGCCAGCATACAGGATTTCCGGAAGATGGTCTATAAGATTATTGAGGATTTGGAGAAGGCTACTACTAACCATTTAAGAGACAAACACAAAGAGTGCCAAGGCAGAATAAACGCTGACATCACGACTCTTGAAGACGTCATCACAACTGTGGAAGACAATATCAAACAGCTTGAGAACACGAGAGAGGAAAACGAGTCTGAAATCTTCGTCACCATGAAGCAGATCAAGATCACTTTGATAGATGGAGATGACGTCATTCGTGATATTTCTAGAGGCGACAGGATCGAAACAATCCAGTTCAATTTAAACAGAAAAATAGAAGAATATCTTAAAAGTCTGAATAACTTTGGTGATATCTCGGAAAGTAGTCAACCAGTACCACACTCTCCTATGCAACCTACAGACACTTCGTCGAAACAACAACCAGGCAAAAGTAGACGTTCCTCTGTGGCTAAACAGACCACCGGCACTTCGTCCAAACAACAGCCAGATCAGAATCGCCTTTATTCTGCTAAGCAACACAGTCAAGTTAACGTGAGTGTAAACACAGACCGCATCACCTGTATTATATCTGGCGTGTGTCAACTCCAGGATGGTACAATACTCATTGTTGACTGCAATAATGACAAAATAAAGAGACTGGATGCCTCGTATGCTGTGTCAGACTACTGTGATGTACCGGGCAGGCCGTATGCTGTGTGCTGCACCAGTCCTAGTGAAGTGGCGGTATCAATGCTGCGGGGGCTGATAATTCAGTTTATCTCAGTTGGAACCAAACTGAGTCTAAATAAATCATTCGTTGTGGGTGTTGCATGTCGAGGGGTGGCGTATACCAACGGGGAGTTGTACGTCTCATGTGATGGTGGTTATGGTGAAGGTCCTGGTCACGTGAGAGTGTACACCACAGCTGGGAAGCTCCTGCATACAATCCAGAATAATATGTCAGGTAATGCAATATTATCCTGCCCACAAAACATCACAACCAGTGCTGATGGATCATTCATCTATATCGCAGATAGTAAGCACGGCGTCATTACTCTGAACAGTAGTAGACAGGTGGTGTCGACGGTAAAATGTCCACAACTGACTGGTGTTACAGGAATATGTGTCTACAACAGAGATCAAGTACTAGTATGCGGATACAGGTGCAACAACGTTATCCAGCTCGGACGTAATGGTGACGTAATGGGTGTGATCCTGAAGCAGTCTGGTGGGATAACAAAGCCACGATCAATCTGCTACGACAGGAGTCACTCCAAGTTGATAGTTACCAAGGACGACAGTGACATCGTCAAAGTATTCGATATGGTGTAAGAAACATCACACACTCGGTGAACTTAAGTTGATTATTTATATTTTAACAATTAACCGATCTGTCTTACGTTAATAGGTCAACAACAACAATAGTCCAGGCCCTGTTTTATGGAACCTAGGATAATTTTAAGTTAAATAAAAAAAAACGAATCCCACCATTTTCCTTAAAAACAATGAAGACTGGAAATATCGCATGAACAATATGTATATGTATTACATGGATTATAGCAAAAAAAACACCAACAGATTTGATCAAATTAAAATATAGCAATACATTTAAAAATTTGACTTGGAATCAAAGCGGTCGTAAGATGTTTTATAAAGGGAATGTTGGTAACGCTGGCCCGTGAATGCAAACAATCTGATAATCGTTTCTACATGTATCACTTCATTAAGGTCTTTTTGAGATGTAGTGTTTGTTTATGCACGTATTTGAGCACGTGCGAGCATGTATGTGTGCTCGTGTGTGACCTCGATAGCTTAGTGTTCGCTGCCTGGCGGAGGCATGTCATATGGGAAACTGCATCCCTCATTTTATCTCCCTCCGGGGTTGCTGTCCCAGTATAGCCTAATATCAAATGTTAATGGAATGTAGCCCTCCATTTTATTGTGGGTAGAATATTGTATATTAAAACAACAGTTAATAGTCAGTGCTATGCTTGGTACGCATTCTTCATTATGTTTCGTTGTTTTATTCCGATGTAGGAACTATATTTCTCACAAAGAAAATGTGAATACATAAACTTTATTTATTTTCTGCCTTGTTGTATGTGTGACCTTTAAGCTATATGTAAGCAGATGTTCATTTTGAATAGTCTGAAATGCGAAGGAGGGCTTAAGTGTATTTATACTATTGAACTTTGATAATGTATTATCTAATCTGTGATTGCTCAACATTATCTCATGGTTTTGTCTCGGGTTAGGTGATGAACAACTTTTCGTTTTGTTTGAATGGTGTCCTTTTCAGCACATTTTATGCCATATATCACGGTCGATATTTTTGTGGTAGAGGCAGACCATCCAGTTTTTTTTGTAGAACCAGTAGTGTATACCTCCAGCCATCCTTAAAGTAGCTATCCCGCCAAACTTTAGAACATATATACACCGTTTCATTCCTACTGACGACGATATATATATATATATAGTTCACCTATTTTGAGAATACAAACTCTATATCCTCAATATAAATGTCTATAACAAGCCAGGCCAAACCCCAAAACTGGAGCGTTTAATTAAGAGTTACCAACTTATTTTACGCATATTCAATCACAGGGCTACCATAATACAATTAAGTAAAAAGCCTGAGATTTTTGGAAATGCTGAATTTGAGCGCGAAAAGCGAACATTTCAAAATCGACACTTTTCAAAGCGATTGACAAAAAAGAAAATTACAATGCGTATACAACATATTACATTCTGTTGTATCTTATTCATACTTTTCCATTACCCAGATGTTGAGATTTCACCTTATTTTCAATAGGCCATACAATTTGTGTTACTCGGTTTTTATCCTTAGGTTCCATGCATAATTTGCATTGGAGAGATGTTGAGACTTGATTTTATTTTCAGTAAGTAATAAAATTTGTGTTAGTCGGTTTTTATCCTTAGGTTCTAAAGTAAAATAATAATCTTTGACAGAGTAAAAAGATGATAATTTTTGAGAATTTGATTTTAAAAGATACACATATTGAATCAATTTGCATGAATGTGCAAGAAATATGCAGGGTTTTAAAAGAATCACACTGTTGATACCTTCATTTTAACAGTAAACTTGGTTGAACATCAAGGATGAAGACCGAGTTTATCACAAAACAGAATGTATTGGTTATGTCTTATTTCTGATCACTGATTGGTCAGTTTTTTTTGATGATGCTCAAAATTATTAATAGTGAAGTAAAGGTCTTTCTCAGCGTATAAAGATACCAATTTTTAAGATTAAATTTTGAAACTGATACATATGTCATATTAACATTCATGTACATGTATATGCAGTATTTTAAAAGAATCACACATAAATACTTTTAAGTTTTACAGTAAAATTGGTTAAACATCTAGGATAAAGACCTCGTCTATCACCTACCAAAAAGGTCAGTCTACTTAGATGATACTTTAGCAAAATTATGAATAAGTTGTTTTATTGGAATGAATTTATAAAGCTTATTACTTTGATAAACATTTAATCTGTCAGGATTTTGTTATTTTATTTACAGTGATATATTTTGTTCGGTCATATTAGGTCGATCTTGCATAATAAAGATTAAAAGGGTTGATACACTATTTTTAAACAAGGTTTCGTTAAAAGGGCTCTGAAAAACTTGAAAGAATTATCAAAATGCCAGGAAAAATAAAGGAGATATGACC
The DNA here is from genome assembly GCA_037043455.1 of Cyrtodaria siliqua. Taxonomy (NCBI): domain Eukaryota; kingdom Metazoa; phylum Mollusca; class Bivalvia; order Adapedonta; family Hiatellidae; genus Cyrtodaria; species Cyrtodaria siliqua. The sequence continues at coordinate 73,007 of JAWPHD010005303.1, read as the reverse complement.
CGGTATTGAAAATTTACAAATAACATACATGGAGGCGGCCATCTTGGAAAGATGACGTCATCGCGCTTTTTTTTTTCATATATGGCATATTGACAAAATATACTTTAAAGCAAAGAAAATCATTGTAAATTGATCAAAAATAAATATACAAATGTAAAATGTATAAATTGAATGCTTATTTTTTATTTGCAGTGATTTTCTCTGCTTTAAAAGACATTTTGTCAATATGTCATATATGGCAAAGGCGCGATGACGTCATCTTTCAAAGATGGCCATCTCCATTTATTAGTAGATATGTCCTAAAAATACAAATGTTTCCACAGGGTATGTTATTTGTTACCGGATACTGGGTACAAGCTTTATTTTAAAGACATCCGTTTAATAAGCATGTACAGAATGTCATATAATTGATCTGAGGCAGAGTTGGTTTAAATACATGGTTACATAATTTATGAATACCTAGGACCAACTATCGCTTAGTTAGGAGACCACTTACACGGTTAAGGGAGTTTTATACGTTCATTTGTCTGAAAACAAACAAAGGTAAATTATGTGTCTGTTTATTGCACAACTTAAAAAACTTCAAAGATACTTCATTCGGAAGAAGTTTATTTGCCTACGAGCGCAATAGAAAGGCACTCGCCGCTAATTTATTATTTTATTACCATGAGTATGAGTTTTGATTGCGAAAAAGGTTTTCATCCAATATAGCTTCGTATCATAAATCTGTTTTAAGTAGATGTAAATGAAAACACTTTAAAACGATTTATACACAGGTCATTTTGATATTAGATATCGGGACAAATACTTTCTGTCTGAACCATTGCCTCAATATGGGTGAAGTATGAATAAGATGCATAATGCTACAAAAATTCCAAACAAAAATTATATATATATGCTTAAGTACGTACTAGTGAGGGAGGTGGGTGGGGCGGAGGTGGAGGCGGAGGGCAACATAGTTATATGTGTAAGAATTGCCCAAAACAACACATACATATGTAAACAATAAATAACAATTATTTTGTTTCGAGTGGGTGTGGGGAGGGGGTTGAATTATGTTTATGTATACGCTGTAGCCAGTTACTGAGTTAGTATTTCGTCTGCTTCAAGCCCTATGTAACCGGGTATCCAAAGCTAATGTGCCTCAAATGTATTATTATTATTTGTTGTACCCACTTGTACCAAGTTGTTACCTGGTGTAACCCTGTGTAACCAAGTATCCAAATTGGTCTGCCTCAGATCTATTAATATTATTAGTTGTACCCACTTGTACCCAATTTGTACCTGGTGTATCCCTTTCTAACCATGTAACCAAAACTAATGTGCCCCAAATCTATTAATATTATTAGTTGTACCCACTTGTACCCAGTTTGTACCTGATCTAGCCCTGTGTAACCATTTATCCAAAACTAGGGTATGTCCTAAAACAATATATATATAAAAAATAATGAAAACATGTCCAATACTTTTATATCCAATGTAACCAGTTGTGCCTGGGTACAAAAAAATGAATTCGTGAAGGGCTAATATTTTTGTATCCAATGTAACCAGTTGTGCCTGGGTACAATGAACTCGTGAAAAATGGTGGGCTATTTTTTTTGTATCCAATGTAACCAGTTGTGCCTGGGTACAAAAAATGATCTCGTGAAAAATGTTGGGCTAATTATTTTGTATTTTTTTGCATCCAATGAACTGTGTGGAAAAAAAATGTAGTTTAGGACCATATATGATATGTGTTAAAAACACAAATGTTTTCATAGGGTATGTTATTTGTTACCGGATACTGGGTACAAGCTTTATTGTAGCAAGTTGTGCATGGGTACAAAAAATGAACTGTGTGAAAAAAAGTGTAGTTTTATATATGCCATTTATGTTTCTTTGCAAATATTCAATAGGTCATATCTCCTTTATTTTTTATGGCATTTTGATAATTCTTTCAGCGTTTTTCAAGATTTTCAGAGCCCTTTAAAGTAAACCTTGTTTGGAAACAATGCATCAACCCCTTTAACATTTATTATTATATTTTCTATACGTGTATATAAAAAATGAATGTGCTGGATATTCATAGTCTCTTGTAATTTAATTGTTGAATCCTGGTATTTGTGCATTTTAAATGTGTTAAACCACAAACCTAATTCACAGATTAGTATGTACAAGGATTTATCCATTATTGTTTATGCCTATGTGTTTTAATGACGAGATTTAAAAAAACACTTCAACTGCAACATACAAATGACCGAAAATGTAACACTATCACATTAAAAACAGTCAACTTTAAAAACACTATAAAAAGCAAGTCAAATTTCAATTTCCTGTTTATCATATACTGGACTCGAATTACATAAGACGCCGCGGACGATTTGAAATAACTGATTGGTGGACTGTGGTGTACACACCAATTAGTTGCCATCATCTGAACACACGCAGTCGCGTATTGGGTACACGTGTTGGTATTTTTGTTAATAATTGGCTACTAATAAAATGTATGACTTTTTTTTTGAAAAAGCCGTCAATTTTAACAGAAAAGCCGGTAAGCCGGTAATCTAATCAAAAAGCCGGTATTTACCGGCGCAAAGCCTGAGAAATGGCAGGCCTGCAATCATGGGCAGTTTTAGAACCGGTGAATAAACCTTTACTTTTAATCGGCACATATACATTATTATATGACTTGGAAACATGGCTAGAGTTTTGTTAAACGGTTTTGTAATGTAATGTGGCCGTTGTTTGGAGGGTTAGTTTCTTTAAGTATCGACAATTTCTCACAAGTTGAGCTCCCAGTGAGATTCGAACCCGCAGCGGTGAGAGGCGAGAAGGTTTACAACGCAAAGAATCATTAGAGAACTTTGTGATAAGCGATACAATTATATATCCATACTGAATGGTTTTTTTGTTTCATAAAACACTTGAAAACATTAACACTTTTATCTAATAATTCAGATTTTTCAAACCGACACATAGGAAATGCATTGAATGCAACCTATTTGATCACCGTTATATATTTGGTTAATTTATCCTCTCTTGTGCTTTATTCAGTTGACGTTATTGTTATTTACATCATGACATGTATAGTATTCTAAACTGAAATTATCGAAAACATAGTATTCTAACTGAACAATTTATGTTTTTCATAGTTATAGTGCTATCATATATATGCATTAACATGTATTTTATCAAAGGGACACACTGTTATCGAACTGGTATTCATCATTCCCTGCATTAGTAAAGGGACATATTTTTGATCTTGATAATGTTTACATGAAGTATCGTAATACGTTATGAAGGGGACACAAATACTCTCTTGACAATGTTTAACATGTTTACATCAAGTATCATTGCATACGTTATAGAAAGGTATTACTTTCTTCATGGTGTGTTATGCAATAAGTAATACGTTATTAAAGGGACACAAATACTCTCTTAACAATGTTTTACATGTTTACATGAAGTATCATTGCATACGTTATAGAAAGGTATTACTTTCTTCATGGTGTTTTATGCAAAATGTAATATGTTATTAAAGGGACACAAATGCTCTCTTGACAATGTTTTACATGTTTACATGAAGTATCATTGCATACGTTATAGAAAGGTATTACTTTCTTCATGGTGGGTTATGCAATATGTAATACGTTATTAAAGGGACACAAATACTCTCTTGACAATGTTTTACATGTTTACATGAAGTATCATTGCATACGTTATAGAAAGGTATTACTTTCTTCATGGTGTTTTATGCAACGTGTAACACGTTATTAAAGGGACACAAATACTCTCTTGACAATGTTTTACAAGTTTTACTTGACGTATCATGTCATATTTTATTAAAGGGACACATTAATATCTAATCAAGGAGTATCAATATATACTTTAAAGGTACACTGTTAAAAACTCGCGCGTTAATTTTTCTGCATTTCCTGCAATTTTCCTTCAATCATTAATATTAATTATAAGAATATAGTGTAAATCAAATGGTTTTGCATATTACGAACTATTGATTATATTGTTCCAAAAGTATATTTTAACCCATTGAGGAATAAGATAAAAAATGAAAGCTCAAAATGTTATGTAACTATATGCGAGCAGTTTTAACAATGTATTAATAAATCGAGGTGCTAATTTAACATCTCGACAAAAACGTCAAGATTGCCATGTGTCCCTTTAATAACTGAACTCATTACTATCTTGCTGATGTTTTTACATAAGGTATAAGTATATACTTTATTAAAGGGACATATTACATGATTGGTGATGTTTTTTTAATGTAGTATTGAATATGTTATTAAATTGCTATATTGATGATATGTTCACATAAAGTAGAATTATTTAATTGCGCCATTACTCCCCCTCCACCCCCGTCACCATCTCCCATCATATTAGGTGTTCTGGGGAATAGAAGAAAGCGTAGACGAAATCGAAAACTAGCCAGCCATGGTGAATTAGCAGAGTTACGGTCCCCTGAATTGCGTGTAGTTAAAAATGCTAAACTTTACTTTGTTAACACTCTAGTTCCTTCAATCTATGCCAACCAAACTTGTCCATGATGCATCATAAGAATATTATATATCCCCATCCCCATCCCCAATGTTTACCTGTTATAAGAACCATATTAACAAGTAGAGCGTCTACATGCCCTCTTGGACCTCTTGGTTGTGAATTTAGTGTGATTTCCGTATTTTTTCGACAGACTCCGGGTCACACGTTTGTGTTATTTCGCATACAGTGCCATCTTACCCCAATGTGGGTAGGCTTGGGTGAGGAATAACATAATAAGACTTGTACCGTAACGAATTTCTGATACTTGAAGAAAAAAAAGCTTATATGTCTCGGGTTGGAATAAACACACCATTTAATTGCAAATCAAGCGAAATCACGCGACACCATACCACTGTGTTATTGTTTGGTTTATGTATTCAGAGTTTGTATTTTCTTAGTTCTATAAATGGATAAGCGCCATTGGTGCTTTCTTTTAACATTTCGTACATGTGTTTATTCAGATAATTCCAATGGGTCATAAGACCCGTGAGGATACAACAAATACATATAAACTTGACAACGATAGTGAAATATATATACAACATTATACCAACAATTAACATAATTAACAGAAAAGTATTCATATGTATAAGGTAACAATTAATAATTTAGCAGTTAATGTTGTTGTTATTTTGCTTTCATCACATTGAATCGCTAATATGTTAATGTACATATTTATATTAATTTATATATAATATTAGATTTAACTAACGTGATAAATGAAAAGCTTCTAACTAGTACACAAATGTATATACATAGTTTGTAATAAACAAATATACACTTATAACGTAAATATGCAACTTTAGAATAACATTAAAAAAAAAACGGCTATTGTAAATGAATTATTTAAATACCATTGATTTTCTAATTTCAAAGGCTTTATATATAAAGACGCTAAGGTTGTGCAGTGTCTTCTTGTTTTCGCATTTGAAAAGTTCTAAAAATTTGATCATGTAAGGTCATTTCCAAAAATATTTACTTATGTAATGGTTTCTTATTTCATTAAACATGCTACATTCAATAATAAAGTGATATTCGTCTTCAAGTGTATTTCAGACGACGCATATTCTATCATGCATTGGTTTACTGACTGGTTTTTGCCATCTGCCAGCTTCTATTTCAAGGGTATGAGAGGACACACGTAACTTTGACATTGCCTGTCTAAACTTTGGTATGTTTACGAGTTTTAGATATGGCTTGTATATAATGTATATAATAGTAAAACAATGGTTATTTGAAATGTGTACTATGCAGATTTTCAGGTAGAATAAACATAATCGATATATTATTGTATCTGTTGTTTTTTCGTACCAGCACAATTAGGCAATTTAAAGGTACACGGAAAGCTTTAAGTAATAGACAGAGAATGGTCTCATCTCGTTGGTTGATTATAACATTTCGGTGCTTAAATCAACCAACGAGATGAGACCATACTCAGTGCTTTTTCTAGGTATTTTGGGAAAAAGGTGCTAAATCGAATTGGGGATTTTATATCGACAAATTGCCAAAATTGGGAAATTAGTATATTATGAACAATTATCATTTAAATAGTGATTTGAACCTGTTAGAGTGGTAACAACAATAAGTTACTGAAATGAGTGTGGGGAGTGACACCAACACAATAGAAACTGTCTTTAAAAATATTTATATTAAAAAAAAAAAAAAATATTACCATGTGTCCCTAAAAAAAAAAAATCATTTTGTGGATTTGGAATTTGTTTCTTTAAAGTTTTTTGCAACTGGTATGGGTCCGTTATTCGGCCCCGTGGCACTCCTAGGAAAATTCTGATACTCTGTTTGTTTTGTGACATATCCATTTCATCTGACTAACATAATCTGAATTTCAATAAATGGTAGTTAGAATATACCAGTCATTCTGACAGATGTAATTTTCAATTAAGTGATTTACAACTGTGCAAATACTAAGGAAATTCAGTGACCATGCTACAGCTATTGTTTTATAACTGTGCAAATACTAATGAAATGTCAGAGAACATGCTACATCTTTAGTATAGAAATGTCAGCGAACTAGAGTTGTAGTATGGTCGCTGACATTTCGTTTGTATTTGCACAGTTGTAAGTCATTCCAGTCTCTATCTATATTTATACCATATTGGTATTCAGATGTTAAAAAAAACTGACTGCCAACAAACAATCACAGATGAATGTAAGGTGTTCAGATGGTAAAGATATCGCACTGCCAACAAACCATCACAGATGAATGTTAGGTATTCAGATGTTAAAAGTAACTCACTGCCATCAAACTAGCATAGATGAACGTAAGGTATTCAGATCTTGAAAATAAGTCGCTGCCAACAAACTATCACAGATGAATACAGGGTATTCAGATGTTAAACGTTACTCACTGCCAACAAACTATCACAGATGAATGTAAGGTATTCAGATTGTAAAAAAACATAGATGGAAAAATAAATGCCAAATATCGTTTCAAACTCCAAAATATATGCATTTCTTCTTTTTAACATTATTGGCCGATCTAGCGTCATCCAAAAAATGGGGTCATGTAACATGTAAGAAAGATCCACTCCGGTGATTGATTTCACTTTCTATTTTGACACGCCGCGGACTGATTCGCCGCACCATATGTCCTATCCATGTAAATTTTACGGCTAAAACATGACTAAGAAATTTTCCAGTCATATGCATTGAGTAATTGCAGCACAGGGAGTGTCGGCCTAGGATATTTTGGCGACCAATAAATATTATCCTTTATTTTTCAAAAAAAAAAAAAGAAATGAAATGCATGTTCGCAAATGCAGTGTGCCATTTATGCTTATATCACATTGTTGATCTATAAGTTACATTATTTAAAGATTATGATTTAAAGATATTGTTTGTAACAATCTTTTGGAATCTCACTTTATGCTTTTAAATGATGCACTTCTGCTTCTTCCAGTATACATGCAAGCTTTTCATAATATGGGTTAAATTCGTGGATGAAACTGCTCTAGCCTATCTGGCCCTGAATGCCTTTGGAGTGTCAGGGGTTTGGATAGCTTGGCCTTGAACGTCGCTGCAGTATCGGTGGTTTGGCTTGTTAGAGTATCAGCCTGACCCTGAACGCCTTTGGAGTGTCGGTGGTTTGGGTAGCCTGGCCATGAACGTCTCTGGAGTGTCGGTGGTTTGGGTTGGAAGAGTATCAGACTGGTCCGGAACGCCTCTGGAGTGTTGGTGTTTTGGGTAGCCTGACATTGAACGTCTCTAGAGTGTCGGTGTTTTGGGTAGCCTGACAATGAACGTCTCTGGAGTGTCGGTGTTTTGGGTAGCCTGACAATGAACCTCTCTGGAGTGTCGGTGATTTGGGTAACCTGGCCTTGAACGCCTCTGGAGTGTCGGTGTTTTGGGTAGCCGGCACATGAACGTCTCGGGTGTGTCGGTGGTTTGGGTAGCCTGGTCCTGAACGTCTCTGGAGTGTCGGTGGTTTGGTTGGAAGAGTATCAGTCTGGCCCTGAACGCCTCTTGAATGTCGGTGGTTTGTGTTGGAAGAGTATCAGCTGGCCATGAACGCCTCTGGAGTGTCGGTGGTTTGGTTAGCCTGGCCCTGAACGTCTCTGGAGTGTCGGTGGTTTGGGTAGCCTGGCCATGAACGTCTCTGGAGTGTCGGTGGTTTGGGTTGGAAGAGTATCAGACTGGTCCGGAACGCCTCTGGAGTGTTGGTGTTTTGGGTAGCCTGACATTAAACGTCTCTAGAGTGTCGGTGTTTTGGGTAGCCTGACAATGAACGTCTCTGGAGTGTCGGTGTTTTGGGTAGCCTGACAATGAACCTCTCTGGAGTGTCGGTGATTTGGGTAACCTGGCCTTGAACGCCTCTGGAGTGTCGGTGTTTTGGGTAGCCGGCACATGAACGTCTCGGGTGTGTCGGTGGTTTGGGTAGCCTGGTCCTGAACGTCTCTGGAGTGTCGGTGGTTTGGGTTGGATGAGTATCAGTCTGGCCCTGAACGCCTCTTGAATGTCGGTATTTTGTGTAGCCTGAACATGAACGTCTCTGTAGTGTCAGTATTTTGGGTAGCCTGGCCCTGAACGCCTCTGGAATGTCGGTGGTTTGTGTTGGAAGAGTATCAGCTGGCCATGAACGCCTCTGGAGTGTCGGTGGTTTGGTTAGCCTAGCCCTGAACGTCTATGGAGTGTCGGTGGTTTGGGTAGCCTGGCCCTGAACGCCTCTGGAGTGTCGGTGGTTTTGGTAGCCTGTTCCTGAACGTCTTTGGAGTGGCGACGGTTTAGTTTGGAAGAATATCAGGCTGGTCATGAAATCTTCTGAAGTCTCGGTGGTTTGGTTTGGAAGAATATTTCACTCTTTGATTGTCCTTGGGAAAATGGAGTACCCGTATACATTATTCTGGACAGTGGACTGATAGTCACCAGGCGCCTCTCGGACGCTTGTCATTTGGCAAGGTGTGTATCTACATCAACTAGTCCCTATTTATCTTGAACAGCTTGGTTAGTCGGTTGATGTACCTTCTGTATTGTAGGAATTCCCACTGGAGGTCCTGTACCATCTGTACATGTGCTGCACAACCTGTATTACGATCAGTATAGTTCCTGTCGGGTACCTCAATTACCTCTAATTGCACCCATTCTGTCTCGGGTAATTATAATGTATATACACCAGACTAAGCTCATTAGATATCGGGTAACCATGATGTATGTCACAGTGGAAGTAACCCATTTGTATAACACGTTATTGAAATTGTTACCTATACTTTTCCATTGGTAATACTTCCATTCTGCTGCCAAAATAAATTAGTTTAATAAAGTTCCTTTGTCTCGGGTACGTAAACCTTGTGGTCCCGTGTCTATTCTCCGATCTTGATAAGCAACCGAATGAATCTATTCTATATTAAGAGTACGGCATGATTCCAGGATTCATATGCACCCATTCCTTTTCCCTGGGGCGGCTGGAAAAAACATACACTTTATAAACAACAATTCACTTCACCCACTCGGTATCGGTAACAACCTTCAAGTAGGTTATGCTAGTGTCTCAAGGGAAGTAACCCACTACGCCTTGCATACTAAATTATAGTAAGAGTTACTCATACTTATCTATTGATTTCCGGTTAAGTAATATATTCAGTTGCAAAAGAAAATGTACACTTTGAAAATTTTACTTTACACACTATCCTCTTTATCAAGCGACAGTCCCTTAATGATTCGACCTATTGAGAAAAAAAAGAACAATATGATATTGGCAATGGAATGATAAAAACTTTGATACCAAACATGGCATATTCATTTTGGAATTTGTCAATTTAATTCTAAAAAAAGCTTTATACCAATAAATCTAAACATAACTCAGTGTACATATTCATAGATATAGTATGATCTCATTGAGTTGTTTCTTTTAAACAACGAGATGGGCGTAGCATGTCTATTTCATTTGTCTATCATACTCTAACTTCCGAAGTTAGAGCACACCATTTATTCTGACATGTGTTATTTTCAATTAAAGAATTACAACCAGTCCTGTGAAAAGATAAAGGGAATTTCAGTGAGTGACCATGCTACAAGTGGGAGTATTTCTAAAGAGTGCCTCTCTGGTCGGTATACTAAAGGTGAGTGACCATGCTACAAGTGGGAGTATTTCTAAAGAGCACCTCTCTGGTCGGTATAATAAAGGTGAGTGACCATGCTACAAGTGGGAGTATTTCTAAAGAGCACCTCTCTGGTCGGTATAATAAAGGTGAGTGACCATGCTACAGGTGGGAGTATTTCTAAAGAGTGCCTCTCTGGTCGGTATAATAAAGGTGAGTGACCATGCTACAAGTGGGAGTATTTCTAAAGAGCACCTCTCTGGTCGGTATAATAAAGGTGAGTGACCATGCTACAAGTGGGAGTATTTCTAAAGAGCGCCTCTCTGTTCGGTATAAGAAAGGTGAGTGACCATGCTACAAGTGGGAGTATTTCTAAAGAGCACCTCTCTGGTCGGTATAATAAAGGTGAGTGACCATGCTACAAGTGGGAGTATTTCTAAAGAGCACCTCTCTGGTCGGTATAATAAAGGTGAGTGACCATGCTACAAGTGGGAGTATTTCTAAAGAGTGCTTCTCTGGTCGGTATAATAAAGGTGAGTGACCATGCTACAAGTGGGAGTATTTCTAAAGAGTGCCTTTCTGGTCGGTATAATAAAGGTGAGTGACCATGCTACAAGTGGGAGTATTTCTAAAGAGCACCTCTCTGGTCGGTATAATAAAGGTGAGTGACCATGCTACAAGTGGGAGTATTTCTAAAGAGCGCCTCTCTGGTCGGTATAATAAAGGTGAGTGACCATGCTACAAGTGGGAGTATTTCTAAAGAGCACCTCTCTGGTCGGTATAATAAAGGTGAGTGACCATGCTACAAGTGGGAGTATTTCTAAAGAGCACCACTCTGGTCGGTATAATAAAGGTGAGTGACCATGCTACAAGTGGGAGTATTTCTAAAGAGTGCCTCTCTGGTCGGTATAATAAAGGTGAGTGACCATGCTACAAGTGGTAGTATTTCTAAAGAGCGCCTCTCTGGTCGGTATAATAAAGGTGAGTGACCATGCTACAAGTGGGAGTATTTCTAAAGAGTGCCTCTCTGGTTGGTATAATAAAGGTGAGTGACCATGCTACAAGTGGGAGTATTTCTAAAGAGCGCCTCTCTGGTCGGTATAATAAAGGTGAGTGACCATGCTACAAGTGGGAGTATTTCTAAAGAGTGCCTCTCTGGTCGGTATAATAAAGAAGCTGCGTCTAAAACTGTCTCGCCTCTCGCTAAGGGTTCGAATCCCCCTGGGAGCTCGACTTGTCATGTGAGAAAGTCGATTCTTACTTATGGGCGGAATTATACTGTACTGGCTCGGCTCAGGAAAATTGGAATGGTACTGGCTATTAGAGTGGTCTGCCTCTACCACAGATATATCGATCATCTTATATGGCCTATATAACATTGCTAACAATAATGACGTATTCAAATCAAATTCAATTTATCATTTTAAATACCTATTTTGGCGCTGACATGTTGATGATCTAGATTGATTTTTTTGATTTTTTTTCGAATATTCATGGAAATAGAACACGTTTCTTTATACGTCCGTGACTTCAATAAAATGCTGTACGTTATTTATCCAACTTCACATTCGGGAAGTAAATTTTGCAAGACCCTTAAACATTATGCGTAGATTTCGGCCTCTCACAATTGTAATCGACGAATACACGACAAAATAAGTATGTATATGTTCATGTAATATTAGTCTGTAGAGGTATATCATTTACGCGCTATTTGTATGAACTTTTAGCAAGCTTGAGCTGTCTTTCAAACTGCCTCATAAAGACCACAGGGGTCCGGCTCATGTGCTTTGTCGCTAAATACCAGTTGAAATCGAACAAAAGTGTCCTACATGAGTTGGGAAGACATCTAAGTCCAGCAGCCATATCATAGAATAGAACATTCTATTCTATGATATGGCTGCTGGACTCAGATGTCTTCCAAACTCATGTATATTTTCTATTCTATGATATGGCTGCTGGACTCAGATGTCTTCCCAACTCATGTAGGACACTTTTCTATTCTATGATGTGGCTGCTGGACTCAGATGTCTTCCCAACTCATGTAGGACACTTTTGTTCGATTTCAACTGGTATTTAGCGACAAAGCACATGAGTCGGACCCCTGTGATAAAGACGATATATACAATTTAAATAAAAAAAAGTGTGATCGCCTTGTATATCTTGAAGAAATATAGACTGACTGAATTGGATTTTATAGTCGCACCAACAGCTAAGGTCATATGGCGACTTTCCAGCTTCCATTGGTGGAGGAAGACCCCATACGCCCCTCCGGGCAGTTTTCGTGCACGGGCGGGCACCTGGGTAGAACCACCGACGTTCCGCAAGCCAGCTGGATAGCTTCCTCACATAAAGATTCCTAGGCCCCTGAGGGATCGAACCTACAGCGGTGAGGGGCAAGTGATTTTAAGTCAGAGACGTTAACCACTCGGCCACGGACGCCCCCTGAAGAAATATAGAGCATTTGGTTGTAACTTAGGACTGTATTTATATACTTCTACATTCCCTGTTGTAAAGTAGTGGCTACAAAATGGCGACTGGATTTTCACGAACTATTGAAGCTGGGCATGAATCGTTCTATGACTATGACTGTACCTGCACGCCCTGTTCTAAGGAAGGGAGGAATGTTGAGGCTATCAAGTATTGTGAGGAATGCTGTGATCATATGTGTAATGGATGTCTGAAAGATCACGATAAGTTTGCTCCCTTGAGGGCCCATCGCATGTTAGAAGGGGCCGCGATGACAGCCCAAGGACAACACAGCCAGCTATCATTCCCTACGAAGAGAATGGAGAGCTCGTCACTATTTTTTGCCACACCTACGACTTTGTGTGTTGCAGTACATGTGTGACCCTGGACCACAGGTATTTACAGTTATATTACACACTTAAATGAAATATAGCGTGTCTTTTGAGCATATATTCTGAAATATATGTATACTCTGTAAAAAAAAGTTTTGGACCATGGCAGTGTTCGAACCCGTACAATGATCGCTGAACCATGACATTCGACCATAACCCTTATTATCTCAGTTGATAATTCACACTAGATCAACAATCAACAGTAATTATCGTTTACAATGAAAGTTTGTGAAAAAATAATAATCTTTTTATTGGTTACTCGAATGTGTCCGTAACTGTTACTTTTTATGGACTTTCCAACATTTTTTACAGACACTTTGTGTGTGCGCGATATTTTTTTAAAATCAAATTTTGTTTGGAATTTAATGTTTCTGTTACCAAATTAACCGGGTAGGGTAGACCTTGGTTACTAAAAAAAGATACTTAAATTCTATCCACTAGTTTTATTTTTATATGACTTTATATACCCTGGTCCAAAACTTTTTACCGAGTATATATAATATACAATCTGTTTAAAAATATTACACTTATTGGTTGTCCCGTTTTGTCACAGTAGTCAATTATACCTCGTAGCGCACACGCGTTTGTGTATGTGTGTATTTCTAAGGATTATAGTCCCTCCACCAACGACAGGCGTCCTACCCGTCGATTATAGGCACAATGTCTGGACTTTTATCTGCGTGATGCTGTGTGATGTGATGATATGTCTACTTGAAGCAGCGAACTCAATGGTTTCTTTATAGTGCTGCCACACTGGAATACCACGCCGTAGTAGACATGATACCCCCACCCACCCAGTCACATTATTCTGACACTGGTCAATCAGTCGTAGCACTACCCATTATTTGCTCGTCAGGCAAGGGTTACAAGTGACTACTCCATTTTTAAAGTCTTTGGTATGACGCGGTCAGGGGACTCGAACCCACGAACTCCCGAATGCAAGGCAGACGCTATAACCTCTACACCACAATGCTTCAGTGTAGTAGCGTTTCGCCCTTTATGAAGACAGGTAAGTGTCACGAGACCTGTGACGTCATTGGTACTAAGCGATTAGCGGCTCCGCATTAAGTCTGCATTGTCTATGTAGGATTACGTTTTATGGTACGTATTAAAAATGCCGTGTGCTGTTGCTGGGTGCAAACGTGTGCATACAAAAGGACAATATAATAATATCAGTTTATTTCGTGTTCTAAATGAGGTTAATGATTAAAATTCGAAGTGTGGGTGGACCGCTGCCGACGAAAATCGCCCGTCTCGTCAACTGCATATATGCCTGTATGTTTAAAGGTATAAGGTGTAAGCCGGTACATCAGATTTATATAACTATAGAGATCCTGTTTTCTTCTTTCATTTTGTAAAACTGTGAAGAGTATTTAAATGGAGTACATCAGGATTTTTTTAGAAATATCTTAAATTATAAAAATGTTCCAATTCATGATAAAACACTTGTATCCATCAAAATATGATGTTTCGAACCATATTGTTAAGGTTTAAACTTCGAATACACCATATAGCTAGGACGGAATCGGGCATACAATGCTGAAATTAACCCTGGTGCGTAACCTAGGATAGCACGTATTACTGTACAGAATGAATTTCCTTGTAACTAAGGGGTCATTTTTAGGATCATTCATTATGTTTAGGCGCTTTAAAATAGAAGATATCATTATTTGTCAATTTTAAGTCGGACTCCTAGACCCCTTTGAAAAGCCTGATGTACTCCCTTTAACAGAGTAGTCGAATGTCATTTATTTGGAGTGGAATATGACTGTTATATACAAAGTTGTACCGTTTCTATATTGAAAGTAACGCATCAAGGTGCAGATACAAAATTTGAGATTAGCTTGGCGCGCAATGTTTAAAAAACAATTAGCAACAACAACAACAAAAAAACACGCACACAAACACGTTATTTTTTTCAGTTTAGAGGGGTTGTGGTGGGGTATGAGTGGGGCAACTTTAAAAAAAAACTGTTGACAACCAAAACAAGAAGAAAAAATAAGAAAAACGCTTTTACGTGTGAATGTTCGTAACTTTTCAGGTTTTAGGAAGGGGCACCAGGTAAGGCCCCACATCCCCGCCTCCTCCACCTTTAATACGCCCATGTCATCAGATGTGTATGAGTGCTGGTCTATATAACTATTTACATTATGCCCCTTAATAATAACATAATGCAAATAAAGGTAGAGGTCAGATTGTGTTAATTAGTTATAAGATATTTGCTGGTCGGAGTCACAGTTATGTAGCGTTTCCATGGTGTTTCTTTGCGTACGATTGTCACTCTTTCACAACATCAGGGAGTACGTACTCCCTGACAACATTTTAAGGCGGCGATAACGTTACACTTTTCAAACTATATCAATATACACAAGAGCTTTAAAAAGGGCAAATGGAAATGTATAATAATGTATTTATTGATATTTAAAACATATAAATACATGAACGTAAAATAAAAATCATAGATACAAAGTTATTACATACGAATGAAAACCCCATGTAAATATAAGCTACTAGTATTGATTTTCTAGGATAATATATATATACGTAAACTGTCTGAAGAATTACAACGAAAGTAACGTTGAATTCTTAAACGTGTAAATCAAAATGTGTTATGTTGTATACAAATCAAACTTTTATGTCAAATAATTTAATAATTTTTTAATTCTTTAACAGAAATTGTCGATTTTTAAAAAACAAACAAACTAAAATGAATAAATAAATAAAATAAACAAAATCACAGAATTGGTAACATCGAATATCACAATTCAGAAGTGTGTTGTCCTAAACTTTACATCAAACAAAGGTAATGGTACATAATTAGGGGCGTGGCTATGTCTGACAAACTATATTGATTGAGCGCTACGGAGTTCAGGGAGAATGGTCCTCGTATTTTTTTTTACAAGAACAGAATGCAGATCACGAGAATTTACGTTACTTCGCCCTTCACTCACCCCATACCTCAGTGTGAAGGCACGTTTCTACAGTGCCTATAGGCAGCTACTCCACTGATATCATAATCCTAAAATAACGAACACAAACGTATTTTAATTGTGTTCCGGTGTTTTCACTGCGTTCCACGTTTAGGTGCGCTTCGGTCTTTCTGTACATCCCTTAAAGGTACATCAGCTGATTCACGCGTTGAGGCTAGAAAGTGTTTGTTTGTGGATTTTTTAAAGGCTATGAAAAACATGAAATGATTAAAAAAAATAATAGCAATTTCCTATATTACGGCGCTATAATTAATAATTATAATCTAAATAATACGTCCTATCATGCAAAAGAGTTATAAATAGCGGTCAAGCGAAGCACCTCGGCAATATCTTCATGTGACGTCCGCGTTACGTTGCGATTTGTTACCGCCAAGTTCAAAATAGCTATCCCTGGATCGTAACCATAGTTAGAAAATATACCTTTCGTGTCTTTTATTTTCTATTGTCAGTAAAATTCTTTTGATGATTTAAGGCTCCTTTGGTTTATTTGTTTAACAATTTAATACATAAATAATGTATTTAAACAAATCCTGATGTATTCCCTTTAACGTGATTCCCGGCATTCGTAATGCTATTTCATTGAGGACGGAAACGATACAGGGCTATACCACTATTCAAACCGTGATATCCTGTTTATTGCAGTAAGTTAAAAGAAAATGTCAAGCTGAACGTTAAGCTGAATTCTGAAATAGATTTTAAGCAAAACTATTCATAAAGCGTGCAGGTATAATCAGTCACGGGTTGGTCGGATGCATTGTAATGGTATCTGTTTATGGTTAAAGTTTCTCTAACTAGTTGTAAGAAATAAGGGAATAAAATATTTAAAATGCGTAATTATTGGAAAAAAATGTAACTGCTGTTTGTAAAAAGTTTGTTACAAATGTGAAAACTGAGCATTTTCTTGCAAAAATAAAAAATAAAAAAAATTAGAAAATAATGAAACTTGTAAAAATGAATATAATGTCTGTAGTGGCTGGAGTAACTTTAACTTTCATTTGCTACAACTCCCCCTCGTCACTGGCTACAACTCCCCCTCGTCACTGGCTACAACTCCCCCTCGTCACTGGCTACAACTCCCCCTCGTCACTGGCTACAACTCCCCCTCGTCACTGGCTACAACTCCCCCTCGTCACTGGCTACAACTCCCCCTCGTCATTGGCTACAATTCGCACTCATCACTGGCTACAATTCGAACTCGACCCGGTCTATAATTTACACACGCCACTGAATTCAATGCGCACTCGTCCCTGGCTAAAACTCGCACTCATCACCGGCTACAATTCGAACTCGTCACTGGCTACAATTCGCATTCGCACTCCTCAGTGGCTACAATTCGCACTCCTCAGTGGCGACAATTCGCACTCCTCAGTGGCGACAATTCGCATTGGAATGAGACACATTCAGTTTCGACCTCGGTGGGTCAGTGTATAAGCCATTTCACTTTAGAGCTACAGGCGTCTGAACCACGTTTAATGAAACACTTCATCCTTCATCTTAGCTCCCTCTGTCGCAGTATAATCATACATGATGTGTTAACGGGACCTAAAACCTATTTCCTTTCACATTATTTTTTAATTAATATTATATAAGCAAACAAGATTTAAAGTCTTGCAAATAAAAGAAGCTTCAATAAAATATAGTTTTTTATGTATAACATGTTTCGTCTTTATGTGCCATTAAAACATGAAAAACATGTCAAATTTAAAATAAAGTGATTATCACTCTCATTGATTTGCATTGAATTGTTAACAAATATGGTTGTTGTAGTCACTATACATTTACCGTGGTCATTTACCGTGGTAATGCAATACAGGAGATGAATAACTAATTTAAACAAATTATCTTATGGTCCCGAATTTTAGAAATATATAGATCTACAATTTTAGAACTTCATATAAATACTGACGTTGGATGTTTTGTATGTCAGCGTATGTACGGCTAGAGAAACACAATGTAAAGTGCTCACAAGAATATATGTACGGCTAGAGAATCACAATGTAAAGTGCTCATAAGAATATATGTACGGCTAGATAAACACAATGTAAAGTGCTCACAAGAATATATGTACGGCTAGAAAAACACAATGTAAAGTGCTCACAAGAATATATGTACGGCTAGAGAAACACAATGTAAAGTGCTCACAAGAATATATGTACGGCTAGATAAACACAATGTAAAGCGCTCACAAGAATATATGTACGGCTAGAGAAACACAATGTAAAGCGCTCACAAGAATATATGTACGTCTAGATAAACACAATGTAAAGTGCTCACAAGAATATATGTACGGCTAGAGAAACACAATGTAAAGCGCTCACAAGAATATATGTACGGCTAGAGAAACACAATGTAAAGTGCTCACAAGAATATATGTACGGCTAGAGAAACACAATGTAAAGTGCTCACAAGAATAAACACTACTTTAAGAAATTGCAGATCAAATAATATTCATGTTTTTAACTTTTTCTAGGCCATGATCTACTTGACCAAGGCTGCACAAGGTGTTAAGGAAAGTATCAGTCTCTCGCTTTAATTTTGACATTTTTTCAAAGTAGTCTGTCTTCATTGATATGTGTGTTTGTTTTACAAGCCAATAGCTGTAATATAAAGCTAAAATTATGCTTATACCTGTATTGGTTTTGAAAATATAGTTAATTTTTAGTTAAACATGGTATCAAGTAAAATTTCAGCTAATTCCTGCAATATGAAGATAACTTGAAGTTACTATACATACACAGACGGGATTTCTAAATAATCGTGTTAACTATGTCCTAACATGACTGAAACGTTCACAGATACACAATCAATGCTTAGAGGTGAAGGATGCAAGATACCCGTTCTGCAGCTCTAATGATCACCTCAATAATAATTGAAAATGTATACAAATCAATTACATGCTGAAAAGTGCTAACATTTTGATTCCAAGTTTATTGCTTTTCAAATTATTCAAGTTTTTGTGACCCAGGGTATTGGTCGAAATTCAGGCCGAGTACCTTTAATATTTTGAAAATCTACAGTAGTGATAAGGATTTTGCATTTTCCTGGTCATTTGTGCTCAGCTATGTCTGAAACTTTCAAATATACATAAAAAGGCATCTCTACATCTGAATATAGCATAAAAATGATCTTAAAGAAATGATTATTGAGAAAAATGCTGAAAATAATAAACTCAAACTAAGGGTTACCCGTCAAAATTTTGATTTTCCAGGAAAAGTATCAGTCTCTCGCTTTAATTTTGACATTTTTTCAAAGTAGTCTGTCTTCATTGATATGTGTGTTTGTTTTACAAGCCAATAGCTGTAAAATAAACCTAAAATTATGCTTATACCTGTATTGGTTTTGAAAATATAGTTAATTTTTAGTTAAACATGGTATCAAGTAAAATTTCAGCTAATTCCTGCAATATGAAGATAACTTGAAGTAACTATACATACACATACGGGATTTCTGAATAACCGTGTTAACTGTGTCCTAACATGTCTGAAACGTTCACAGATACACAAACAATGCTTAGAGGAGAAGGATGTAAGATACCCGTTCTGCAGCTCTAAAGCGCAAGGGCTTAGAGATGAATGATGGAAATTTCCATTTTGAAGCTCTAAATTGCAAGGCATTAGAGATGAATGGTGAAAGATACCTGTTCTGCAGCTCTAAAGCGCAATGCCTTAGCATTAAAGGATGAAAGATACCCGTTATGCAGCTCTAAAGCGCAATACCTTAGAGATGACGGATGAAAATGCATTCTGCAGCTCTAAAGCGCAATGCCTTAAGAATAACGAATAAAAGATACCCATTCTGCAGCTCTTTCTTAACGTCTGACACAACAATTAATTTTCCATAGGGTCCCAGTGTAATGTTTTTGTTCGTGGCATAGAGATAAAAAATATTTTGCAACATGTATTTATGCTTAAATTCTTCATTGATCCAATATCTGCATGTTATTAACTTTTAACAAATATTTACCAGTTTGAACTTTTTTTAATATTTTGTTTGCGTGACACCTATCAAAATTTAGACAAAAATACAACCCCGTGGATATTAGACCCATAATTTGTAAAATGAGGCAAAATTGGCTAGAAATCTTATATCAACATGCACTTTTCTGTGATCTCTTCCTAAAATGCTGTAGATTTAGAACCTGGTAAAGATAAATCAATGTATCCTGTAAAATGTAGAAAAGCGAACTTGTTTTTTTTATCTACCTCCTTCATCTGTAGGGCACGAGTATTCAAGGGAGATAATAGTGGTGTGAGTCCTGATCGCCTCTGGATTGTCGGTGTTTTGGATTGGAAGAGTATCAGCCTGGCCCTGAACGCCTCTGGAGTGTCGGTATTTTGGGTAACCTGGCCCTGAACGCCTGTGGGGTGTCGGTGGTATGGGTTGGAATAGTATCTGCCTGATCCTGAACGCCTGTAGAGTGACGGTGTTTTGGGTAGCCTGACAATGAACGTCTCTGGAGTGTCGGTTGTTTGGGTAGCCTGGACCTGAACGCCTTTGGATTGTCGGTGTTTTGGGTAGACTGACAATGGAGTGTCAGTGGTTTGGGTAGCCTGGCCCTGAAAGCCTCTGTAGAGTCGGTATTTTGGGAAGACTGGAACGGAATGTCTTTGGATTGTCGTTTTTTTGGCTTTGAAGAGTATCAGGCTGGCCCGGAACGCCTCTGGAGTGTCAGTGTTTTGTGTTGGAAGAGTAACAGCCTGGCCCTGAACGCCTCTGGAGTGTCGTTGGTTTGGGTAGCCTGGCCCTGAACGCCTCTGGAATGTCGGTGGTTTGAGTAGCCTGGCCCTGAACGTCTTTGGATTTTCGTTGGTTTGGTTTGGAAAAATATCAGGCTGGTCCTGAACGCTTCTGGCGTGTCGGTGGTTTCAGTTTGAAGACTATTCCACTCTTAGATAGTCCGTGGGGAAACGTAGTACACGTATTCATTATTCTGGGCAGTGGGCTGAGAGTCACTAGGAGCCTCTGGTACGATTGTCATTTGGTATAACTAGGTGTATATCTACATCAAATAGTCCATACGGATCTTAAACAGCTTGGTTAGTCGGTTGATGTACCTTCATTGCATTTTTAACAATGTCGCCAAAACGGCCATCAACCGGAAGCGTTGCCCAAAGTGTTACCTTGCACATTGTTCATTGGCCAAAATTCGTCAACACAATTCACAATTTAATAAAAGTAGATTTCGTGTCGCAGAAATTTATATGTCTTGCTAACCGATTAGGATAAACAAATGATTTGATATCTACCGTTAAAAAACATCTTTCATTTGTTTATCATTATCGCCATCTTGTTTTCCCGTAAAACCATAAATGCAATCGGAATTCTTCGCAGATTTCCGTATTCGGATCGTCCACTATTGAAAGCCATTGACGGAAATCGACGAGGTTATGTCGTTTTCATTCGTGCCAAACCCGAACAACCTGGCAATTTCCGGAAATGTTACAGAAATGATAATAAAATGACGACGTCATTGATTTACGTCATCGTCGTATGTCATCACATTATGACGTATGGCCTGTTAGTAAACAATTAGTGAGCAAGGTTCTAATTACCGATCCATCTTTCTCTATTTCTTCTTTCTTTCTATCTTTCTTCCAATACTTTTGACTTATTGTACACATACTTTTGATTATCACAGTTTCGTTTCTATGGATGAGTTTACCTGCAGGCTTTTTTTGTGATAACCACAGAAGTTCAGCGAGAATTTTAACCTGAATAAGATATGTCTCTCCCTGCACAGGTGACCAACGGCTTTACATCCGTAGGAAGAATGACATACTTTCACAGTAACTTTAACTATCTTGCACGAGTAAGTTCTAGATCTAAGGATGTACTTCTATATCCAGAGTCAAGTAAGCTAACCACTCTGTCATCGCATCTTTTTTACCGCACAGTAACATTATTGTCCATTATGAAAACATATAACTACTAGTATTTAGAACAGCACCAGGTCTAGATTGACTAAACGATGGTTAGGCCCTAAGATGTTACTCACACTGACAGGGTAGGAACAGCCTCCTTCCCGAGATCCCAATAATTTGACTGGAGTGTGGGGGTAGGGGAAGTTCAAAAAGTATTTTTACCCTATGTTGCATATTGGGGCGCTTCGACCTTTTATCCAAAAATGGTTTTAATGAGTTGGGAAAACCGAAATTAAAACATCCTGAAAAACTGATAGCAAACTATTGAGGCTAACTGAAGTTATATTTGAGATTTCTTAATTTGTTGCTATCTCAGCAACACAGCAGATGTACACAATACCCGAAAGAGGGTTATGCAGAATGTAGACAGATAGATAGGAATTTACATACAAAAAGCCTCAGCTAAATTAATGGCTGTAAAATATTTATTTTTTTAACCGAATTTCGAAACTAAGGTGTTTTATTTACCACACAAATTGCCAGTTCCAATTATATATAATGTATTTACATTTTGTTAAAATTACTCACTTACATAGCTGAAAGACTGTCACAAAATGTCACGGGTAGAGCGTACTGGTCGTACATAGCTCTTGTAAGTTATCGGTTACACCCAAATCTATTGTTCGAATTGGAACAATTTCACAATATTCATGATCTATCCATGTAACACGTAAAAGCGTGCACATTTTAAGTGGCCGCCAGAGAGGCCGGGTCATAAGTTTAGTTTTGTGCTAATGCATGTAAACGTATAGGTATATTTTCCTTAAACGGCAAAATTGTATAAGGGGCCTCTCGTGTAGATTCAATACTGCAGATGTAGCAACGTTTGTCACGGACTGAACGGGGGAAATAATGATTTGGGCGTAATGTTTGCTATAAAACCCATTGTCTTCTAGCTCTCGACGGGATGATCGATAGTACTTTGTTGGAACAGAGATTGGACGGCAAAATTCATAGGCAACATGTGGTTAGTAGTTTTTTTAAACTTTTATCGTACATTTGTATTCAGTGGGCGGCGCCATCTTGTTTGGCGGTTACGACATCCGGTTAGCATTGATGTTTCTCAAACATTACTTTAGACTAGCATATGATTTTGGAGTTACTTTATTAGATGTAATTATTGTAATTGATCATTAATTGTAAAACAATATTAATTTGATAACAGTGGATAATAGGTGCATTAGTTAACGTTGGCGTATAACTCAGTGATTGTAATACACGATTGTTAACATTAGTTAACAATGAGATGAGTGACAAGAATAAATGTTCGACGTGTATGCATAGCGTTGTATAATGTGGTCATTAGTTGACATGCGTGCATGCATAACTCAGTGAGTGTAATATATGAGTAATTTGATCATGTTTATATTACATGTATTAGGGGCATTGATTAACAGCGAGGTACATAGCGTATACATGGCGTTGTAGAATATGTATACATTGCTACTCATCATTAGTACAGCTTACATATATTGATTGAATAATGATTTGTTTGGGTAATGATAATTATGCAAGATTGTTATGTTTGTCAACCGACATCTAAAACGTATGTATAATTACAGCCTAAGCCATCCAGGATATAAGCCATCCAGGGTTGGAGTAAGCCATCTAGGTTTGGATATCCAGGAGTGGAGCTAAGCTTCCACGATTAACGTTTACGAGCGGTGGAGACGGTCCCCGTACCTGCGCAGCATGGCCAGGTTTTACTAACGACAACCCCCGGGACACAAGGTGGGCCCGTTACCAGTCCTCACTGGAGGAATATCACTCACAATCTCAGTGGAGGTTAACTATCATTGCATCGCGTCATCAACCCTTACAAAAGGCATTTGATGACAATCATCCATTGAATTCGCGCATCATCATCTCCATGAGCTCTCGCGCATCAGTTATCGCGCTAGATCAACATTGTTATAGCTTTAACAACACTTTAGTGTCTTAGACATTCAGTATTTATAACAATACTAAGAACGTCTTAAACGTTCATGAGAACATTCTTTTCATAGTTCATTTGTGTATTCGCTTGTTATTTTTAGATAATTGTATATATATTAAACATATTTTAAAAGTTGCATTAAACTTATGTAAATGCATTCACCGTCATTGATTCTTTCCTGAGTTAGCCCAACCACTAAGGTCATCCTGTGACAAAAACCTTTGGCTTAAACAAATGCCCGAAATAATAGCAAATTTGTCGGTTTTAGATTCCACCATAATGTACAGAATTGTTTTCTTATTTTTTTTGGCTGGATTGCGTAGCAAATCCAGGCTTATAGTTTGGAGATTTCCATCTGTCTGTCCGTCTAACCGTCCGTCCGTCTACGAGTTTTGAAGTTTTCGTTAAAGTTTTTGTTTTTTCCTCATTTCTCAAAAATGAATTGTCGAAAAGCTTTTAAACTTGAAACTTGTTCAGTATCTCCTCTTTTCACACAGATTTTTCAGTTAAAATGTTAAATTCGCAATCCGGCGTTCGCACCACTATTGGTGCTTCACCTTTTATTTTTTCGTTTAACAAAGTTTGAGGTTGCCACTGGACCCCCATATAAATGAAACGTTCCCTTGCCAGTGTACCTGTAACCGGTCATCCGGTTTGGTCTGATGCTACGGAGTAGCTCAAGTTTGAAGGTGATGAAAACACGGTTTGGAAACTTTACCTGTCTTCTGCTTCAATCGGTCTATGCTCTGTCCTATCATTTCACTATTTTTGTTTTTCTACCACCGACAGAAAATTTAGGGTCAAATAGGACACTCAGTTTCTTAAAATGTAGATGTAGAAACTAATAAGTATCTTGAGCACAGCTAGTGCTAAACATCAAGAACGGTGAAACAAACCAACGTCTTTTCTACATAGCATTTGATGAAATAGGTGCATTTTCAGAATATATTGATGAAAAACGTCGGACCCGGTGTCCTACACCCCCAGACATACTCACCTAAATTTGATTTAACTAATATTCTGAAAATGGACCACCATTTATTAAATGTCAAGTAGGAAACAACAAATTCCTATGTTTTAAAAACATTGTATTTTTCTCAAACATACATCAACATAATGATTAGACAATACGTATGAATCAATTTACCACACGTTGAAGACAAGACGTATATTCAAATAAAAAAAGCTTAAATCATATATATACATTTTTTCGTAATGACATAACGTTGAAACCGTAATTACATGTTGTTCGGCTAAAAGGTATACGCATGCATCACGGTTTATGTATATATATCTTACGTACACTGATGTAGTAGTAGCTTTTATGATGGTTGGAGATTCAGCCAATGTGGATCCAGACTGGATCATGACTAGATAGCCGTTCGAAGTTCGTTCCATGCCATATCTGTCCTGTCTTGGAACGAATTGAAATTTGACCGAAGCATTGTGGTGTACTGGTTAGAGCGTCTGCCTTGCATTCGGGAGGTCGTGGGTTCGAGTCCCCTGACCGCGTCATACCAAAGACTTTAAAAATGGAGTAGTCAATTGTGCCTGACAAGCAAATAATGGGTAGTGTTACGACTGATTGTAGACATATCATCACATCACACACAAACACACAGATACAAGTCTAGACTCCATTGTGCCTAGGACGCCTGTCGTAGGCGGACGCACTATAATCCTTAGAAATACACACACACACGAATTGAAATTTGTTGGGGTGGGATGCCACGATTCACGACATCACGAATTGCAAGAGACGTAAGAATCATGGCTCTTATGGCTGTATGTACCTACCATGGTATAGGTACACACCATAAGAGCTACGATTCTTGCAGCTTGACTTGCACATATCGGTGCATACACACCGCACAACTAAACATGAACTGTGCTCGCCCTATAAGTTTAACCTATTTCATATTAAGAGTACGGTACGATTCCCGCATTCCTATGTGCTCATCCACCTTTGCTGGGGCGGCTCTAAAAAATATACATTTTAAAAACACCAATTCATTTTACGCACTCGGTATCGGCAACAACCTTTAAGGAGGTTATGTTGGTATTGCAAGGGAAGTGACCCATTACCGATTGTATAGCAAATTATTGTATGAGTTACTCATCCTTGTCTATTACGTTTGTGTTAGCAATAATTTTTAGCTGGACTATTCGAAGAATAAGAGAGCGTATGTACTTACCCCGGCGTCGGCGTCCTATATCACGGTTTGCGTGTTTCTCTTACATTTCTTATCCTAGCACAACTAAATTTGGCCATGGGCTTCCTTATAGCATTATCTTAAGGGCTGCATAAGTAATTTAGGTTCTTGTAACCCTTAAAATGTGTCTCATTTCACATAAAGGTGTGCGTGTAATCTGTGTTTACAGGTCTATATGTCTTACATTTCTTATCCTAGCACAATCAAATTTGGCCATGATATTTCTTATAGCACTCTCTTAAGGTCTGCGTAAGTAATTTTGGTTCTTGTAACCCCTGGGCTCCCATGGAACTCAAATTATGATAGCCCTTAAAATTTAAAATGTGTCTAATTTCACATCAAATTTTGCGTGTAAGCTGTGTGGAAAGGTGTATATGTCTTACATGTCTTGTTCTAGCTCAACAAAATTTGGGAATTGTTTTCCTATAGTATGTTGTAAAGGGTTGCGTAGGTAATTTTGTCTTCTTCACATTCTGGATTCCATGGAACCCAAATTATGATGGCCCGTAGAATGTGTAATGAAGGCGTTATATCTATATCTCTTAAAATATTTTTCTTATGCCACCCAAATTTTGGTTTGGGATTTCTTATAGCATTATTCATCTTATTCATACTTCACCCATATTGGGGCATGGGATCCCTCCTACACCACCCACCCCTATACCCCGACCCACCTCCACCCTCCACCCGAAACCTGATTTTTTTACATAATTATTTCTGTGTTGTTTTGGTGAATTCTTACACATAGCTAAGTTGCGCAACCGCTTCTTCCCCCCACCCACCTGCACTCCCACCCGAAACACGATTTTTCTGTGTTTTAGTCAATTCTTACACACTAACACACATAAAGCTATATTATGCGCCCCGCCCCCCCTCCCCCCCCCCCCCCCCACATCCACCACCCGCCCGTCCCCACTCGAAACCTTTTTTTTTATTTACATATTTCTGTGTTGTTTTAGTCAATTCTTGCACAATTACACATATAGCTATCTTATGCCCCGCCCCACCCCCCCCCCGCCCCCCCGCCCCCCCGCCCCCCCCCACCCATCCACTCCCTCCCAGCCCCCATTCGAAAACCGTTGTATTTTCTTAAAATGTCTGTGTTGTTTTAGTCAATTACACATATAGCTATATTATGCCCCTCCCCCGCCCTCCCGCACTCCCACCCCACCCCGACTCGAAACGCTTTTTTATTTACATATTTCTGCGTTGTTTTAGTCAATACTTACACACTTACGCATATAGTAATCTTATGCGCCCAGGCCCCCCCCCCAAACCCCCAACCCCCTCCCCCCCGCCCCCCTTTAATCCCCCAACCTTCAGCCAACGATCAGAAAACAGGGCCCACTGGTATTGGTATTTATATTGGAAATACAAACTCCATCATTACCACCCGAATGTTTTGTTGTTGGTTTTTACATATCTCTATGTTGCCCCCCGCTCCCCACACACCACTCCCCCCATATATGTATGTGTGTTTTTTTATTGTTTTCATTTTATCTTCCATTATATGGATATTAAAATTAAAATTTAAACGCAATCATTATTTACATATAAAACAATTTAGATTAAATTCAGATACACATATGAAATATCAATAAAAAACTGAAATGAGGCCACAATAAAACTGATAAAAAATAAAATAAAAGTTCACACCCTGCCCCAAATTGTACTATAATTTGTATGAGATTGTAACAATAATTTTATATCGGCCCGAGTTTTTATGCCCGCCCCGCACCCCCCACCCAACCCCACCCTCACATTGTTTTAGCCTTGTTTTCTGATGGTATATACTGGCTTTATAATTTATTATTGTCTGATCGATTAGTCGAGCTGTGCTCTTCTCCGACAGCTCTTGTTTTATCAACTACGCACTACGCGGTTTTTAAGTGTAATCAAAATACACTTTATAGCAGAGGGACCTGAGAGATACCCTGCGAGCACGGTAATGCAGATTTTGTGACCGTAAATTTTGGCCTCTCTCAATTGAACATATAGCACTACATAATAAGAATGCATGAGTATATGTAATATTAGTCTGTAGAGATATTTCATTTACGCGCTATTTGTATGATCTTTTGTCAGGCTTGGGCTATCTTTTAAATTGCCTAATAAAGACAATATATACCATTCAAATACAGTGTTTTGTGATCGCGTTGTATATCTTGAAGAAACAATAGAGCATTTGGTTTTAACCAGGACTTTATATACTAGTACTTCTGTACTTTTATCTACAGTTAATGTTGTAGTAGGCTACATATGAACTATCAAAATGGCGACTGGATTTTCACGAACTATTGAAGCCGGGCATGAACCGTTCTATGACTGTACCTGCACCCCGTGTTCTAAAGAAGGGAGGAATGTGGAGGCTATACAATATTGTTTGGAATGCTGTGAGTTTATGTGCAATGAATGTCTGAAACAACACGATAGGTTTGGCCCATTAAGGGCTCATCGCATCATATTAGAAGGCGACGCGATGACAGCCCAGGGACAACACAACCAGCCATCATTCCCTACGAAGAGATGCGACATGCATAATGGCGAGCTAGTCACTATTTTCTGCCACACCCACGACGCTGTGTGTTGCAGTACATGTGTGGCCCTGGACCACAGGTATTTACATTTGTATTACGCACTTAACAATACTGTATATATGCCTGTATGTTTAAAGGTTGCACCCGATATGTAAGAGGGTAAATCTGATTTATATATAGAGAGAGACCCTGTTTCCTTCTTTCATTTTGTAAAACTGTAAAGAACATTAACAAAGTAGTCGAATATCGTTTATTTGTAGTGGAATATAGCTGTTTATACAAAGTAGTTCTATATTGAAACTAACGCATCAAGGTGCGGATCTGAGATTAAAAAAACACGCACACAAACACGTTCTTTTTCAGTTTAGAGGGCTTGTGGTGGAGTGCGGGTTGGGCGACCTTTAAAAAAAAGAAAGAGAGAAAGAAAAACGCCTTTTACGTATGAATATTTATGACTTTTCAGATTATAGGAATGAGCGCAGGGTATGCTTCACCCCCCCCCCCCCACCCCACACCCCACCGATCTTGGATCAGCCCGTGCCATTATATGTATATACAGCGACTTAAAGTAGCTATCCCAACAATAACAACCACACTTTACAACTTCTAAACCTACTGACGACGAGGTATATATATATAACTGGCATATCGTGAGTATTCAAACAGTATTTACACAATATAAACGGCTTTAGCCAGTCAGGCCAAACCCAAAATCTGAAGCGTTCAATTGATTACCAACTTATAATTATTTATTTTACGCATAATCGGTCACGGGTACTTTAAGCAAAATCATATACTTTTAATCGGCACATATACATTATTATATGACCTGAACACCTGGATAGAGTTTTAATAAACGGTTTTGTAGTGTAATTTTGCCGTTATTGGACAGGTTAGCTGCTTTAAGATTTATCTGGTCTACATAACTCTTTGCATGATCATGATTTGCCTTAATACTCCACCTACACTTATTCTACTACAGACATAATGCAAAGTTAAACAAAAGCAGAATAACGTTTAGGGCACTTGGCGGCTGATAAAGGGACAGGTCGGACTGTGTTATTTAGTTATAATATATTTGTTGGCGGGAGTCACAGTATGTAGTGTTTCCATGGTCCATACACAGTATGTAGTGTTTCCATGGTCCATACACAGTATGTAGTGTTTCCATGGTCCATACACAGTATGTAGTGTTTCCATGGTCCATATGTCAATAAGATATTTGTTGGTGGGAGTCACAGTATGTAGTGTTTCCATGGTCCATATGTCAATAAGATATTTGTTGGTGGGAGTCTCTGTATGTAGTGTGTCCATGGTCCATATGTCAATAAGATCTTTGTTGGTGGAGTCACAGTATGTAGTGTTTCCATGGTCCATATGTCATTAAGATACTTGTTGGTGGGAGTCACAGTATGTAGTGTTTCCATGGTCCATATGTCAAAATGTTATTTGTTGGTGGGAGTCACAGTATGAGGTGTTTCCATGGTCCATATGTCAATAAGATATTTGTTGGTGGGAGTCGCAGTATGTAAAGTTTCCATGGTCCATATGTCAATAAGATATTTGTTGGTGGGAGTCGCAGTATGTAATGTTTCCATGGTCCATATGTCAATAAGATATTTGTTAGTGGAGTCACAGTATGTAGTGTTTCCATGGTCCATATGTCAATAATATATTTTTTGGTGGGAGTCTCAGTATGTAGTGTTTCCATGGTCCATATGTCAATCAGATATTTGTTAGTTGAGTCACAGTATATAGTGTTTTCATGGTCCATATGTCAATAAGATATTTGTAGGTGGGAGTCACAGTATGTTGTGTTTCCATCGTCCGTATGTCAATAATATATTTGTTGATGGGAGTCACAGTTATGTAGTGCTTCCATGGACCATATGTCAATAAGATACTTATTGGTGGGAGTCAGAGTATGTAGTGTTTCTATGGTCAATATGTCAATACGATATTTGTTGGTGGGAGTCACAGTATGTAGTGTTTTCATGGTCCATATGTCAATAAGATATGCGTTAGTCGGAGTCACAGTATGTAGTGTTTCCATGGTCCATATGTCAATAAGATATTTGTTGGTGGGAGTCACAGTATGTAGAGTTTCCATGGTCCATAAGTCAATAAGATATTTTTTAGTGGGAGTCTCAGTATGTAGTGTTTCAATGGTCCATATGTCAATAAGATAATTGTTGGTCGGAGTCACAGTGGGTAGTGTTTCGATGGTCCATATGTCAATAATATATTTGTTGGTCGGAGTCATAGTATGTAGTATTTCCATGGTCCATATGTCAATAAGATATTTGTTGGTGGGAGTCACAGTATGTAGTGTTTCCATGGTCCATAAGTCAATAAGAAATTTTTTGGTGGGAGTCTCAGTATGTAGTGTTTCCATGGTCCATATGTCAATAAGATATTTGTTGGTAGAGTCACAGTATGTAGTGTTTCCATGGTCCATATGTCAATAAGATATTTGTTGGTAGAGTCACAGTATGTAGTGTTTCTATGGTCCATATGTCAATAAGATATTTGTTGGTGGGAGTCGCAGTATGTAATGTTTCCATGGTCCATATGTCAATAAGATATTTGTTAGTGGAGTCACAGTATGTAGTGTTTCCATGGTCCATATGTCAATAATATATTTTTTGGTGGGAGTCTCAGTATGTAGTGTTTCCATGGTCCATATGTCAATAAGATATTTGTTAGTTGAGTCACAGTATATAGTGTTTTCATGGTCCATATGTCAATAAGATATTTTTTGGTGGGATTCTCAGTATGTAGTGTTTCCATGGTCCATATGTCAATAAGATATTTGTTGGTGGGAGTCACAGTATGTAGTGTTTCCATGGTCCATATATCAAAAAGGTATTTGTTGCTGGAATTCACAGTATGAGGTGTTTCCATGGTCCATATGTCAATAAGATATTTTTTGGTGGGAGTCACAGTATGTAGTGTTTCCATGGTCCATATGTCAATAATGTATGTGTTGATGGGAGTCACAGTGTGTAGTGTTTCCATGGCCCATATGTCAATAATATATGTGTTGGTGGAGTCACAGTATATAGTGTTTCCATGGTCCATATGTCAATAAGATATTTGTTGGTGGAGTCACAATATGTAGTGTTTACATGGTCCATATGTCAATAAGATGTGTGCTGGTGGGAGTCACAGTATGTTGTGTTTCCATAGTCTATATGTCAATAAGATATTTGTTGGTGGGAGTCAAAGTATGTAGTTTTTCCATGGTCCATATGTCAATAAGATATTTGTTGGTGGAGTCACAGTATGCAGTGTTTCCATGGTCCATATGTCAATAAGATATTTGTTGGTGGGAGTCAAACTATGTAGTTTTTCCATGGTCCATATGTCAATAAGATATTTGTTGGTGGAGTCACAGTATGCAGTGTTTCCATGGTCCATATGTCAATAAGATATTTGTCGGTGGGAGTCACAGTATGTAGTATTTCCATGGATCATATGTCATTAAGATATCTGTTGGTCGGAGTCACAGTATGTAGTGTTTCCATTGTCCATATGTCAACAAGTTATTTGTTGCTGGGAGTCACATTATGTAGTGTTTCCATGGCCCATATGTCAATAAGATATGAGTTGGTGGGAGTCACAGTATGAAGTGTTTCCATGGTCCATATGTCAATAAGATATGTGTTGTTGGGAGTCACAGTCTGTAGTGTTTCCATGGTTAATATTTCAATAAGATATGTGTTGGTGGGCGTCATAGTATTTAGTGTTTCCATGGTCCATATGTCAATAAGGTATGTGTCGGTGGGAGTCACAGTGTGTAGTGTTTCCATGGCACATATGTCAATAATATATGTGTTGGTGGAGTCACAGTATATAGTATTTCCATGGTCCATATGTCAATAAGATATTTGTGGGTGGAGTCACAGTATGTAGTGATTACATGGTCCATATGTCAATAAGATGTGTGCTGGTGGGAGTCACGGTATGTAGTGTTTCCATGGTCCATATGTCAATAAGATATGTGTTGGTCGGAGTCACAGTATGTATTGTTTCCATGGTCCATATGTCAATAAGATATGAGTTGGCGGGAGTCACAGTATGTAGTGTTTCCATGGTCCATATGTCAATAAGATATGTGTTGGTGGGAGTCACAGTATGTAGTGTTTCCATGGTTAATATTTCAATAAGATATGTGTTGGTGGGAGTCACAGTATGTAGTGTTTCCATTGTCCATATGTCAATAAGGTATGTGTTGGTGGGAGTCACAGTACGTAGTGTTTCCATGGCCCATATGTCAATAATATATGTGTTGGTGGAGTCACAGTATGTAGTGTTTCCATGGTCCATATGTCAATCAGATATTTGTTGGTGGAGTCACAGTATGTAGTGTTTACATGGTCCAAATGTCAATCACATATTTGTTGGTGGGAGTCACAGTATGTAGTGTTTCCATGGTCCATATGTCAATAAGATATTTGTTGGTGGGAGTCACAGTATGTAGTGTTTCCATGGTCCATATGTCAATAAGGTATGTGTTGGTGGGAGTCACAGTGTGTACTGTTTCCATGGTCCATATGTCAATAAGACATGTGTTGGTGGGAGTCAAGGTATGTAGTGTTTACATGATCCATATGTCAATAACATATTTGATGGTGGGAGTCACAGTATGTAGTGTTTCCATGGTCCATATGTCAATAAGATATTTGTTAGTGGGGGTCACAGTATGTAGTGTTTCCATGGTCCATATGTCAATAAGATATTTGTTGGTGGGAGTCACAGTTATGTTGTGTTTCCATGGTCCATATGTCAATAAGATATTTGTTGGTGGAGTCACAGTATGTAGTGTTTCCATGGTCCGTATGTCAATAAGATATTTTTGGGGGGGAGTCACAGTATGTAGTATTTCCATGGTCAATATGTCAATAAGATATGTGTTGATTGGAGTAACAGTATGTAGTGTTTCCATGGTCCATATGTCAATAAGATATTTGTTGGTGGAGTCACAATATGTAGTGTTTACATGGTCCATATGTCAATAAGATGTGTGCTGGTGGGAGTCACAGTATGTAGTGTTTCCATGGTCCATATGTCAATAATGTATGTGTTGATGGGAGTCACAGTGTGTAGTGTTTCCATGGCCCATATGTCAATAATATATGTGTTGGTGGAGTCACAGTATATAGTGTTTCCATGGTCCATATGTCAATAAGATATTTGTTGGTGGAGTCACAATATGTAGTGTTTACATGGTCCATATGTCAATAAGATGTGTGCTGGTGGGAGTCACAGTATGTTGTGTTTCCATGGTCTATATGTCAATAAGATATTTGTTGGTGGGAGTCAAAGTATGTAGTTTTTCCATGGTCCATATGTCAATAAGATATTTGTTGGTGGAGTCACAGTATGCAGTGTTTCCATGGTCCATATGTCAATAAGATATTTGTTGGTGGGAGTCAAAGTATGTAGTTTTTCCATGGTCCATATGTCAATAAGATATTTGTTGGTGGAGTCACAGTATGCAGTGTTTCCATGGTCCATATGTCAATAAGATATTTGTCGGTGGGAGTCACAGTATGTAGTATTTCCATGGATCATATGTCATTAAGATATCTGTTGGTCGGAGTCACAGTATGTAGTGTTTCCATTGTCCATATGTCAACAAGTTATTTGTTGCTGGGAGTCACATTATGTAGTGTTTCCATGGCCCATATGTCAATAAGATATGAGTTGGTGGGAGTCACAGTATGAAGTGTTTCCATGGTCCATATGTCAATAAGATATGTGTTGTTGGGAGTCACAGTCTGTAGTGTTTCCATGGTTAATATTTCAATAAGATATGTGTTGGTGGGCGTCATAGTATTTAGTGTTTCCATGGTCCATATGTCAATAAGGTATGTGTCGGTGGGAGTCACAGTGTGTAGTGTTTCCATGGCACATATGTCAATAATATATGTGTTGGTGGAGTCACAGTATATAGTATTTCCATGGTCCATATGTCAATAAGATATTTGTGGGTGGAGTCACAGTATGTAGTGATTACATGGTCCATATGTCAATAAGATGTGTGCTGGTGGGAGTCACGGTATGTAGTGTTTCCATGGTCCATATGTCAATAAGATATGTGTTGGTCGGAGTCACAGTATGTATTGTTTCCATGGTCCATATGTCAATAAGATATGAGTTGGCGGGAGTCACAGTATGTAGTGTTTCCATGGTCCATATGTCAATAAGATATGTGTTGGTGGGAGTCACAGTATGTAGTGTTTCCATGGTTAATATTTCAATAAGATATGTGTTGGTGGGAGTCACAGTATGTAGTGTTTCCATTGTCCATATGTCAATAAGGTATGTGTTGGTGGGAGTCACAGTGTGTAGTGTTTCCATGGCCCATATGTCAATAATATATGTGTTGGTGGAGTCACAGTATGTAGTGTTTCCATGGTCCATATGTCAATCAGATATTTGTTGGTGGAGTCACAGTATGTAGTGTTTACATGGTCCATATGTCAATAACATATTTGTTGGTGGGAGTCACAGTATGTAGTGTTTCCATGGTCCATATGTCAATAAGATATTTGTTGGTGGGAGTCACAGTATGTAGTGTTTCCATGGTCCATATGTCAATAAGGTATGTGTTGGTGGGAGTCACAGTGTGTACTGTTTCCATGGTCCATATGTCAATAAGACATGTGTTGGTGGGAGTCAAGGTATGTAGTGTTTACATGATCCATATGTCAATAACATATTTGATGGTGGGAGTCACAGTATGTAGTGTTTCCATGGTCCATATGTCAATAAGATATTTGTTAGTGGGGGTCACAGTATGTAGTGTTTCCATGGTCCATATGTCAATAAGATATTTGTTGGTGGGAGTCACAGTTATGTTGTGTTTCCATGGTCCATATGTCAATAAGATATTTGTTGGTGGAGTCACAGTATGTAGTGTTTCCATGGTCCGTATGTCAATAAGATATTTTTGGGGGGGAGTCACAGTATGTAGTATTTCCATGGTCAATATGTCAATAAGATATGTGTTGATTGGAGTAACAGTATGTAGTGTTTCCATGGTCCATATGTCAATAAGATATTTGCTGGTGGGAGTCACAGTGTGTAGTGTTTCCATGGTCCATATGTCAATAAGGTATGTGTTGATGTGATTCACAGTATGTAGTGTTTCCATGGTCAATATGTCAATAAAATATGTGTTGGTGGGTGTCCCAGTATGTAGTGTTTCCATGGTCCATATGTCAATAAGGTATGTTCTGGTGGGAGTCACAGTGTGTAGTGTTTCCATGGTCCATATGTCAATAAGGTATGTGTTGATGGGATTCACAGTATGTAGTGTTTCCATGGTCAATATGTCAATGAGATATGTGTTGGTGGGAGTCCCAGTATGTAGTGTTTCCATGGTCCATATGTTAATAAGGTATGTGTTGGTGGGAGTCACAGTGTATAGTGTTTCCATGGTCCATATGTCTTTAATATATGTCTTGGTGGATTCACAGTATGTAGTGTTTCCATGGTCCATATGTCAATAAGATATTTGTTGGTGGAGTCACAGTATGTAGTGTTTACATGGTTCATATGTCAATAACGTATTTGTTGGTGGAAGTCACAGTATGTAGTGTTTCCATGGTCCATATGTCTATAATATATTTGTTGATGGAGTCACAGTATGTAGTGTTTCCTTGGTCCATATGTCAATAAGATATTTGTTGGTGGGAGTCACAGTATGTAGTGTTTCCATCGTCCATATGTCAATAAGATATGTGATTGTGGGAGTCACAGTATGTATTGTTTCCATGGTCCATATGTCAATAAGATATTTGCTGGTGAGAATCACAATATGTAGTGTTTCCTTGGTCCATATGTCAATAATATATTTGTTGGTCGGAGTCACAGTATGTAGTGTTTCTATGGTCCATATGTCAATAAGATATTTTTTGGTGGGAGTCACAGTATGTAGTGTTTCCATGGTCCATATGTCAATAAGGTATTTGTTGGTGGGGGTCACATTATGTAATGTTTCCATGGTCCATATGTCAATAAGATATTTTTTGGTGGGAGTCTCAGTGTGTAGTGTTTCCATGGTAAATATGTCAATACGATATTTTTTGGTGGGAGTCACAGTATGTAGTGTTTCCATGGTCCATATGTCAATAATGTATGTGTTGATGGGAATCACAGTGTGTAGTGTTTTCATGGCCCATATGTCAATAATATATGTGATGGTGGAGTCACAGTATGTAGTGTTTACATGGTTCATATGTCAATAAGATGCGTGCTGGTGGGAGTCACAGTATGTAGTGTTTCCATGGTCTATATGTCAATAAGATATTTGTTGGTGGGAGTCAAAGTCTGTAGTTTTTTCATGGTCCATATGTCAATAAGATATTTGTTGGTGGAGTCACAGTATGCAGTGTTTCCATGGTCCATATGTCAATAAGATATTTGTCGGTGGGAGTCACAGTATGCAGTATTTCCATGGATCATATGTCATTAAGATATGTGTTGGTCGGAGTCACAGTATGTAGTGTTTCCATTGTCCATATGTCAACAAGTTATTTGTTGCTGGGAGTCACATTATGTAGTGTTTCCATGGCCCATATGTCAATAAGATATGTGTTGGTGGATCACAGTATGTAGCGTTTCCATGGTCCATATGTCAATAAGATATGAGTTGTTGGGAATCACAGTATGTAGTGTTTTCATGGTCCATATGTCAATAATATATGTGTTGTTGGGAGTCACAGTCTGTAGTGTTTCCATGGTTAATATTTCAATAAGATATGTGTTGGTGGGCGTCACAGTATTTAGTGTTTCCATGGTCCATATGTCAATAAGGTATGTGTTGGTGGGAGTCACAGTGTGTAGTGTTTCCATGGCCCATATGTTAATAATATATGTATTGGTGGAGTCACAGTATATAGTGTTTCCATGGTCCATATGTCAATAAGATATTTGTTGGTGGAGTCACAGTATGTAGTGATTACATGGTCCATATGTCAATAAGATGTGTGCTGGTGGGAGTCACGGTATGTAGTGTTTCCATGGTCCATATGTCAATAAGATATGTGTTGGTCGGAGTCACAGTATGTAGTGTTTCCATGGTCCATATGTCAATAAGATATGAGTTGGTGGGAGTCACAGTATGTAGTGTTTCCATGGTCCATATGTCAATAAGGTATGTGTTGATGAGATTCACAGTATGTAGTGTTTCCATGGTCCATATGTCTTTAATATATGTGTTGGTGGATTCACAGTATGTAGTATTTCCATAGTCCATATGTCAATAAGATATTTGTTGATGGAAGTCACAGTATGTAGTATTTCCATGGTAAATATGTCAATAAGATATTTTTTAGTTGGAGTAACAGTATGTAGTGTTTCCATGGTCCATATGTCAATAAGATATTTGCTGGTGGGAGTCACAGTGTGGAGTGTTTCCATGGTCCATATGTCAATAAGGTATGTGTTGATGTGATTCACAGTATGTAGTGTTTCCATGGTCAACATGTCAATAAGATATGTGTTGGTGGGTGTCCCAGTATGTAGTGTTTCCATGGTCCATATGTCAATAAGGTATGTGCTGGTGGGAGTCACAGTGTGTAGTGTTTCCATGGTCCATATGTCAATAAGGTATGTGTTGATGAGATTCACAGTATGTAGTGTTTCAATGGACTATATGTCAATAAGATATGTGTTGATGGGAGTCCCAGTATGTAGTGTTTCCATGGTCCATATGTCAATAAGGTATGTGTTGGTGGGAGTCACAGTGTGTAGTGTTTCCATGGTCCATATGTCTTTAATATATGTGTTGGTGGATTCACAGTATGTAGTATTTCCATGGTCTATATGTCAATAAGATATTTGTAGGTGGAGTCACAGTATGTAGTGTTTACATGGTTCATATGTCAATAACATATTTGTTGGTGGAAGTCACAGTATGTAGTGTTTCCATGGTCCATATGTCAATAAGACATTTGTTGGTGGGAGTCACAGTTATGTTGTGTTTCCATGGTCCATATGTCCATAAGATATTTGTTGGTGGAGTCACATTATGTAGTGTTTCCATGGTCCGTGTGTCAATAATATATTTGTTGGTGGGAGTAACAGTATGTAGTGTTTCCTTGGTCAATATGTCAATAAGATATGTGTTGGTTGGAGTCACAGTAGGTAGTGTTTCCATGGTCCATATGCCAATAAGGTATGTGTTGGTGGGAGTCACAGTGTGTAGTGTTTCCATGGCCCTTATGTCAATAATATATGTGTTGGTGGGAATCACAGTATGTAGTGTTTCCATGGTCCATATGTCAATAAGATATGTGTTGATGGGAGTCACAGTATGTAGCGTTTCCATGGTCCATATGTCAATAAGGTATGTGTTGGTGGGAGTCACAGTGTGTAGTGCTTCCATGGTCCATATGTCAATAAGATATTTGTTGGTGGGAGTCACAGTATGTAGTGTTTCCATGGTCCATGTGTCAATAAGATACTTGTTTGTTCAAGTCACATTTATGTTGTGTTTCCATGGTCCATATGTCAATAAGATATTTGTTTATGTGAGTCACGGTATGTAGTGTTTCCATGGTCCATATGTCAATAAGATATGTGTTGGTGGGAGTCACAGTATGTATTGTTTCCATGGTCCATATGTCAATAAGATATGTGTTGGTGGGAGTCGCAGTGTGTAGTGTTTCCATGGTCCATATGTCAATAAGATATGTGTTGGTAGGAGTCACAGTATGTAGTGTTTCCATGGTCCATATGTCAATAAGGTATGTGTTGGTGGTAGTCACAGTGTGTAGTGTTTCCATGGTCCATATGTCAATAAGATATTTGTTGGTGGGAGTCACAGTATGTAGTGTTTCCATAGTCCATATGTCAATAAGATATTTGTTGGTGGGTTTACAGTATGTAGTTTTTCCATGGTCCATATGTCAATAAGATATGTGATGGTGGGAGTCACAGTGTGTAGTGTTTTCATGGTCCATATGTCAATATGATATGTGTTGGTGGGAGTCACAGTGTGTAGTGTTTCCATGGTCCATATGTCAATTAGATATGTGTTGGTAGGAGTCACAGTATGTAGTGTTTCCATGGTCCATATGTCAATAAGGTATTTGTTGGTGGGAGTCACAGTTTGTAGTGTTTCCATGGTCCATATGTCAATAAGGTATTTGTTGGTGGGAGTCACAATATGTAGCGGTTCCATGGTCCATATGTCAATAAGATATTTTTTGGTGGGAGTCACAGTATGTAGTGTTTCCATGGTCCATATGTCAATAAGATATTTGTTAGTGGGGTCACAGTATGTAGTGTTTCCATGGTCCATATGTCAATAAGATATGTGTTCGTGGGAGTCACAGTATGTAGTGTTTCCATGATCCATATGTCAATAAGATATTTGTTGACGGAGTCACAGTATGTAGTGTTTCCATGGTCCATATGTCAATAAGATATGTGTTGATGAGATTCACAGTATGTAGTGTTTCCATGGTCAATATGTCAATACGATATGTGCTGGTGGGAGTCACAGTATGTAGCGTTTCCATGGTCCATATGTCAATAAGGTATGTGTTGGTGGGAGTCACAGTATGTAGTGCATCCATGGTCCATATGTCAATAAGATATTTGTTGGTGGGAATCACAGTATGTAGTGTTTCCCTGGTCCATGTGTCGATCAGATATTTGTTGGTTCAAGTCACAGTTATGTTGTGTTTCCATGGTCCATATGTCAATAAGATATGTGTTGGTGGGAGTCACAGTATGTAGTGTTTCCATAGTCCATATGTCAATAAGATATGTGTTGGTGGGAGTCGCAGTGTGTAGTGTTTCCATGGTCCATATGTCAATAAGATATGTGTTGGTAGGAGTCACAGTATGTAGTGTTTCCATGGTCCATATGTCAGTAATGTATGTGTTGGTGGGAGTCACAGTGTGTAGTGTTTCCATGGTCCATATGTCAATAAGATATTTGTTGGTGGGAGTCACAGTATGTAGTGTTTTCATGGTCCATATGTCAATAAGATATTTGTTGGTGGGTTTGCAGTATGTAGTGTTTCCATGGTCCATATGTCAATAAGATAAGTGTTGGTGGGAGTCACAGTGTGTAGTGTTTTCATGGTCCATATGTCAATAAGGTATGTGTTGGTAGGAGTCACAGTGTGTAGTGTTTCCATGGTCCATATGTCAATAAGATATGTGTTGGTGGGAGTCACAGTATGTATTGTTTCCATGGTCCATATGTCAATAAGATATGTGTTGGTGGGAGTCGCAGTGTGTAGTGTTTCCATGGTCCATATGTCAATAAGATATGTGTTGGTAGGAGTCACAGTATGTATTGTTTCCATGGTCCATATGTCAATAATATATGTGTTGGTGGGAGTCACAGTGTGTAGTGTTTCCATGGTCCATATGTCAATAAGATATATGTTGGTGGGAGTCACAGTATGTATTGTTTCCATGGTCCATATGTCAATAATATATGTGTTGGTGGGAGTCGCAGTGTGTAGTTTTTCCATGGTCCATATGTCAATAAGATATGTGTTGGTAGGAGTCACAGTGTGTAGTGTTTCCATGGTCCATATGGCTATAAGATATTTGTTGGTGGGAGTCACAGTATGTAGAGTTTCCATAGTCCATATGTCAATAAGATATTTGTTGGTGGGTTTACAGTATGTAGTGTTTCCATGGTCCATATGTCAATAAGATATGTGTTGGTAGGAGTCACAGTATGTATTGTTTCCATGGTCCATATGTCAATAATATATGTGTTGGTGGGAGTCACAGTGTGTAGTGTTTCCATGGTCCATATGTCAATAAGATATATGTTGGTGGGAGTCACAGTATGTATTGTTTCCATGGTCCATACGTCAATAATATATGTGTTGGTGGGAGTCACAGTGTGTAGTGTTTCCATGGTCCATATGTCAATAAGATATATGTTGGTGGGAGTCACAGTATGTATTGTTTCCATGGTCCATATGTCAATATTATATGTGTTGGTGGGAGTCGCAGTGTGTAGTTTTTCCATGGTCC
This sequence comes from Cyrtodaria siliqua, assembly GCA_037043455.1. Classification (NCBI taxonomy): domain Eukaryota; kingdom Metazoa; phylum Mollusca; class Bivalvia; order Adapedonta; family Hiatellidae; genus Cyrtodaria; species Cyrtodaria siliqua. The sequence continues at coordinate 31,444 of JAWPHD010005303.1, read as the reverse complement.
ATATGTCAATAAGATATGTGTTGGTAGGAGTCAGAGTGTGTAGTGTTTCTATGGTCCATATGGCAATAAGATATTTGTTGGTGGGAGTCACAGTATGTAGAGTTTCCATAGTCCATATGTCAATAAGATATTTGTTGGTGGGTTTACAGTATGTAGTGTTTCCATGGTCCATATGTCAATAAGATATGTGATGGTGGGAGTCACAATGTGTAGTGTTTTCATGGTCCATATGTCAATACGATATGTGTTGGTGGGAGTCACAGTGTGTAGTGTTTCCATGGTCCATATGTCAATAAGATATGTGTTGGTAGGAGTCACAGTATGTAGTGTTTCCATGGTCCATATGTCAATAAGGTATTTGTTGGTGGGAGTCACAGTTTGTAGTGTTTCCATGGTCCATATGTCAATAAGGTATTTGTTGGTGGGAGTCACAGTATGTAGCGGTTCCATGGTCCATATGTCAATCAATAAGATATTTGTTGGTGGGAGTCACAGTATTTAGTGTTTCCATGGTCCATATGTCAATAAGATATTTGTTGGTGGGGTCACAGTATGTAGCGATTCCATGGTCCATATGTCAATAAGATATTGGTTGGTGGGAGTCACAGTATGTAGTGTTTCCATGGTCCATATGTCAATAAGATATTTGTTGGTGGGGTCACAGTATGTAGTGTTTCCATGGTCCATATGTCAATAAGATATGTGTTGGTGGGAGTCACAGTATGTAGTGTTTCCATGGTCCATATGTCAATAAGATATTTGTTGGTGGGAGTCACAGTATGTAGTGTTTCCATGGTCCATATGTCAATAAGATATTTGTTGGTGGGGTCACAGTATGTAGTGTTTCCATGGTCCATATGTCAATAAGATATGTGTTCGTGGCAGTCACAGTATGTAGTTTTTCCATGATCCATATGTCAATAAGATATTTGTTGACGGAGTCACAGTATGTAGTGTTTCCATGGTCAATATGTCAATACGATATGTGTTGGTGGGAGTCACAGTATGTAGCGTTTCCATGGTCCATATGTCAATAAGGTATGTGTTGGTGGGAGTCACAGTGTGTAGTGCTTCCATGGTCCATATGTCAATAAGATATTTGTTGGTGGGAATCAAAGTATGTAGTGTTTCCCTGGTCCATGTGTCAATCAGATATTTGTTGGTTCAAGTCACAGTTATGTTGTGTTTCCATGGTTCATATGTCAATAAGATATTTGTTTGTGTGAGTCATAGTATGTAGTGTTTCCATGGTCCATATGTCAATAAGATATGTGTTGGTAGGAGTCACAGTATGTAGTTTTTCCATGGTCCATATGTCAATAATGTATGTGTTGGTGGGAGTCACAGTGTGTAGTGTTTCCATGGTCCATATGTCAATAAGATATTTGTTGGTGGGAGTCACAGTATGTAGTGTTTCCATGGTCCATATGTCAATAAGATATGTGTTGGTGGGATTCACGGTGTGTAGTGTTTCCATGGTCCATATGTCAATAAGATATGTGTTGGTAGGAGTCACAGTATGAAGTGTTTCCATGGTCCATATGTCAGTAGATATTTGTTGGTGGGAGTCAAAGTTTGTAGTGTTTCCATGGTCCATATGTCAATAAGGTATTTGTTGGTGGGAGTCACAGTATGTAGCGATTCCATGGTCCATATGTCAATAAGATATTGGTTGGTGGGAGTCACAGTATGTAGTGTTTCCATGGTCCATATGTCAATAAGATATTTGTTGGTGGGGTCACAGTATGTAGTGTTTCCATGGTCCATATGTCAATAAGATATGTGTTGGTGGGAGTCACATTATGTAGTGTTTCCATGGTACATATGTCAATAAGATATTTGTTGGTGGGAGTCACAGTATGTAGTGTTTCCATGGTCCATATGTTAATAAGATATTTGTTGGTAGGAGTCACAGTATGTAGTGATCCATGGTCCATATGTCAATAAGATATTTGATTGTGGAAGTGACAGTATGTAGTGTTTCCATGGTCCATATGTTAATAAGATATTTGTTGGTGGGAGTCACAGTATGTAGTGTTTCCATGGTCCATATGTCAATAAGATATTTGTTGGTGGGAGTCACAGTATGTAGTGTTTCCATGTTCCATATTTCTATAATATATATGTTGGTGGGAGTCACAGTATGTAGTGTTTCCATGGTCCATATGTCAATAATATATTTGTTGGTGGGAATCTTAGTATGTAGTGTTTCCATGGTCCAAATGTCAATAATATATTTGTTGGTGGGATTCACAGTATGTAGTATTTCCATGGTCCATATGTCAATAAGATATTTGTTGGTGGGAGACACAGTATGTAGTGTTTCCATGGTCCATATGTCAATAAGATATGTGTTGGTAGGAGTCACAGTATGAAGTGTTTCCATGGTCCATATGTCAGTAGATATTTGTTGGTGGGAGTCAAAGTTTGTAGTGTTTCCATGGTCCATATGTCAATAAGGTATTTGTTGGTGGGAGTCACAGTATGTAGCGATTCCATGGTCCATATGTCAATAAGATATTGGTTGGTGGGAGTCACAGTATGTAGTGTTTCCATGGTCCATATGTCAATAAGATATTTGTTGGTGGGGTCACAGTATGTAGTGTTTCCATGGTCCATATGTCAATAAGATATGTGTTGGTGGGAGTCACAGTATGTAGTGTTTCCATGGTCCATATGTCAATAAGATATTTGTTGGTGGGAGTCACAGTATGTATTGTTTCCATGGCCCATATGTCAATAAGATATTTGTTTACGGAGTCACAGTATGTAGTGTTTCCATGGTCCATATGTCAATAAGGTATTAGTTGGTGGGAGTCACAGTATGTAGTGTTTCCATGGCCCATATATCAATAAGATATTTGTTTGTGGAGTCACAGAATGTAGTGTTTACATGGTCCATATGTCAATAACATATTTGTTGCGGGGAGTCATAGTATGTAGTGTTTCCATGGTCCATATGTCAATAAGATATTTGTTGGTGGGAGTCACAGTATGTAGTGTTTACATGGTCCATATGTCAATAAGATATTTGTTGGTGGGGGTCACTGTATGTAGTATTTTCATGGTCCATATGTCAATAAGATACTTGTTGGTGAGTATCACAGTATGTAGTGTTTCCATGGTCCATATTTCAACTAGTTGTTTGTTGCTGGGAGTCACAGTGTGTAGTGTTTCCATGGCCCATATGTCAATAAGATATGTGTTGGTGGAGTCACAGTGTGTAGTGTTTCCATGGTCCATATGTTCATAAGATATGAGTTGGTGGGAGTCACAGTATGTAGTGTTTCCATGGTCCATATTTCAATCAGATATTTGTTGGTGGGAGTCACAGTATGTAGTGTTTCCATGGTCACTATGTCAATAAGATATTTGTTGGTGGGAGTCACAGTATGTAGTGTTTCCATGGTCACTATGTCAATAAGATACCTTTTGGTGGGAGTCACAGTATGTAGCTGTTCCATGGTCCATATGTTAATCAGATATTTGTTGGTGGGAGTCACAGTATGTAGTGTTTCCATGATCCATATGTCATTAAGATATTTGTTGGTGGGAGTCACATTATGTAGTGTTTCCATGGTCCATATGTCAATAAGATATTTGTTGGTGGGAGTCACAGTATGTAGTGTTTCCATGGTCCATATGTTAATAAGATATTTGTTGGTAGGAGTCACAGTATGTAGTGATCCATGGTCCATATGTCAATAAGATATTTGATTGTGGAAGTGACAGTATGTAGTGTTTCCATGGTCCATATGTTAATAAGATATTTGTTGGTGGGAGTCACAGTATGTAGTGTTTCCATGGTCCATATGTCAATAAGATATTTGTTGGTGGGAGTCACAGTATGTAGTGTTTCCATGTTCCATATTTCTATAATATATATGTTGGTGGGAGTCACAGTATGTAGTGTTTCCATGGTCCATATGTCAATAATTTATTTGTTGGTGGGAATCTTAGTATGTAGTGTTTCCATGGTCCAAATGTCAATAATATATTTGTTGGTGGGATTAACAGTATGTAGTATTTCCATGGTCCATATGTCAATAAGATATTTGTTGGTGGGAGACACAGTATGTAGTGTTTCCATGGTCCATATGTCAATAATATTTTTGTTGGTGGGAGTCACAGTGTGTAGTGTTTCCATGGTCCATATGTCAATAAGATATTTGTTGGTGGGAGTCACAGTATGTAGCGTTTCCATGGTCCATATGTCAATAAGATATTTGTTGGTGGGGTCACAGTATGTAGTGTTTCCATGGTCCATATGTCAATAAGATATGTGTTGGTGGGAGTCACAGTATGTAGTGTTTCCATGGTTCTTATGTCAATAAGATATTTGTTGGTGCGAGTCACAGTATGTAGTGTTTCCATGGCCCATATGTCAATAAGATATTTATTGGTGGAGTCACAGTATGTAGTGTTTCCATGGTCCATATGTCAATAAGGTATGTGTTGGTGGGAGTCACAGTATGTAGTGTTTCCATGGCCCATATGTCATTAATATATGTGTTGGTGCAGTCACAGTATATAGTGTTTCCATGGTCCATATGTCAATAAGATATTTGTTTGTGGAGTCACAGAATGTAGTGTTTACATGGTCCATATGTCAATAACATATTTGTTGCTTGGAGTCATAGTATGTATTGTTTCCATGGTCCATATGTCAATAAGATATGTGTTGGTGGAGTCACAATATGTGGTGTTTCCATGGTCCATATTTTAATAAGATATGAGTTGGTGGGAGTCACAGTATGTAGTGTTTCCGTGGTCCATATGTCAATAAAATATTTATTGGTGGGAGTCACAGTATGTAGTGTTTCCATGGTTAATATGTCAATAAGATATGTGTTGGTTGGAGTCACAGTATGTAGTGTTTCCATGGTCCTTATGTCAATAAGGTATGCGTTGGTGGGAGTCACAGTGTGTAGTGTTTCCATGGCCCATATGTCAATAATATATGTGTTGGAGGAGTCACAGTATGTAGTGTTTCCATGGTCTATATGTCAATATGGTATTTGTTGGTGGAGTCACAGTATGTAGTGTTTACATGGTCCATATGTCAATAACTTATTTGTTGGTGGGAGTCACAGTATGTAGTGTTTTCATGGTCCATATGTCAATAAGATATTTGTTGGTGGGAGTCACAGTTATGTTGTGTTTCCATGGTCCATATGTCCATAAGATATTTGTTGGTGGAGTCACATTATGTAGTGTTTCCATGGTACGTGTGTCAATAAGATATTTGTTGATGGGAGTCACAGTATGTAGTGTTTCCTTGGTCAATATGTCAATAAGATATGTGTTGGTTGGAGTCACAGTATGTAGTGTTTCCATGGTCCATATGTCAATAAGGTATATGCTGGTGGGAGTCACAGTGTGTAGTGTTTCCATGGTCCATATGTCAATAAGGTATGTTTAGATGGGATTCACAGTATGTAGTGTTTCCATGGTCAATATGTCAATAAGATATGTGTTGGTGGGAGTCACAGTATGTAATGTTTCCATGGTCCATATGTCAATAAGGTATGTGTTGGTGGGAATCACAGTGTGTAGTGCTTCCATGGTCCATATGTCAATAAGATATTTGTTGGTGGGAGTCACAGTATGTAGTGTTTCCATGGTCCATGTGTCAATAAGATATTTGTTGGTGGAAGTCACAGTTATGTTGTGTTTCCATGGTCCATATGTCAATAAGATATTTGTTGGTGGGAGTCACAGTATGTAGTGTTTCCATGGTCCATGTGTCAATAAGATATTTGTTGGTGGAAGTCACAGTTATGTTGTGTTTCCATGGTCCATATGTCAATAAGATATTTGTTGATGGGAGTCATATTTATGTAGTGTTTCCATGATCCATATGCCAATAGTATATTTGTTGGTGGAGTCACAGTATGTTTTGTTTACATGGTCCCTATGACAAACATATATTTGTTGGTGGGAGTCACAGTATGTAGTGTTTTCATGGTTTATATTTCAATACGATATTTGTTGGTGGACGTCACAGTATGTAGTGTTTCCATGGTCCATATATCAATAATATATTTGTTGGTAGGAGTCACAGTTATGTTGTGTTTCCATGGTCCATATGTCAATTAGATATTTGTTGGTGGAGTCACATTATGTAGCGTTTCCATGGTCCGTATGTCAATAAGATATTTGTTGGTTGGAGTCACTGTATGTTGGGTTTCCGTGGTCAGTATGTCTATAAGATATGTGTTGATGGGAGTCACAGTTACTTAGTGTTTCCATGGTCCATATATCAATAAGATACTTATTGGTGGGAGTTAGAGTATGTAGTGTTTCCATGGTCCATATGTCAATAAAATATATGTTGGTCGGAGTCACAGTATGTAGTGTTTCCATGGTAAATATGTCAATAAGATATTTTTTTGGTGGGAGTCTCAGTATGTAGTGTTTCCATGGTCCATATGTCAATAAGATATGTGTTGGTGGGAGTCACAGTATGTAGTGTTTCCATGGTCCACATGTCAATAAGATATTTGCTGGTGGGAGTCACAGTTATTTTGTGTTTCCATGGTCCATATGTCAATAAGATATTTGTTGATGGAGTCACAGTATGTAGTATTTCCATGGTCCATATGTCCACAATATATTTGTTGGTGGGAGTCACAGTATGTAGTGTTTCCATGGTCCATATGTCAACAACATATTTGTTGGTGGGAGTCACAGTATGTAGTGTTTCCATGCTCCATATGTCAATAATATATTTGTTGGTGAGGGTCACATTGATGTAGTGTTTCCATGATCCATATTTCAATAAGATATTTGTTGGTGGAGTCACAGTATGTAGTGTTTCGATTGTCCATACGTCAATAAGGTATGTGTTGGTGGGAGTTACAGTGTGTAGTGTTTCCATGGCCCTTATGTCAATAATAAATGTGTTGATGCAGTCACAGTATATCGTGTTTCCTTGGTCCATATGTCAATAAGATATGTGTTGGTGGGAGTTACAGTATGTAATGTTTCCATGGTCCATCAGTCAATAAGATATGTGTTGGTGGGGGTTACAGTATGTAGTGTTTCCATGGCCCATATGTAAATAAGATAATTGTTGTTGGTGGAATCACAGTATGTAGTGTTTCCATGGTCCATATGTCAATAAGATATTTGTTGGTGGGAGTCACAATATGTAGTGTTTCCATGGCCCATATGTCAATAAGATATTTGTTATTAGTGGAGTCACAGTATATAGTGTTTCCATGGTTCATATGTCAATAAGATATTTGTTGGTGGGAGTCACAGTATGTGGTGTTTCCATGGTCCATATGTTAATAAGGTATTTGTTAGTGGGAGTCACTTTGTGTAGTGTTTCCATGGTCCATATGTCAATAAGGTATGTGTTGGTGCGAGTCACAGTATGTAGTGTTTCCAGGGCACATATGTCAATAAGATATTTGTTGTTGTTGGAGTCACAGTATGCATCGTTTCCATGGTCCATATGTCAATAAGATATGTGTTGTTGGGAGTCAAAGTATGTAGTATTTCCATGTCCCATATGTCAATAAGATATTTGTTGTTGGTGGAGTCACAGTATGGAGTGTTTCCATGGTCCATATGTCAATAAGATATTTGTTGATGGAAGTTACAGTATGTAGTGTTTCCAAGGTACATATGTCAATAAGGTATGTGTTAGTGGGAGTCACAGTGTGTAATGTTTCCATGGCCCATATGTCAATAATATATGTGTTGATGCAGTCATAGTATATAGTGTTTCCATGGTCCATATGTCAATAAGATATTTGTTGGTGGAGTCACATAATGTAGTGTTTACATGCTCCATAGGTCAATAACATATTTGTTGCTGGGAGCCACAGTATGTAGTGTTTCCATGGTCCATATGTCAATAAGATATTTGTTGGTGGGAGTCATAGTATGTAGTGTTTTCATGGTCCATATGTCAATAAGATATTTGTTAGTGGATTCACAGTATGTATTGGTATTGTTTCCATGGTCTATATGTCAATAAGATATTTGTTGGAGGGGGTCACAGTATGTAGTGTTTCCATGGTCCATATGTCAATAAGATATGTGTTGGTGGGAGTTACAGTATGTAGTGTTTCCATTTCCCATATGTCAATAAGATATTTGTTGTTGGTGGAATCACAGTATGTAGTGTTTCCATGATCTATATGTCAATAAGATATTTGTTGGTGGGAGTCTCAGTATGCAGTGTTTCCATGGTCCATATGCCAAGAAGGCATTTGTTAGTTGGAGTCACAGTGTGTAGTGTTTCCATGGTCCATATGTCAATAAGATATTTGTTGAAGAGAGTCACAGTATGTAGTGTTTCCATGGCCCATATATCAATAAGATATTTGTTGTTGGTGGAGTCACAGTAGGTAGTGTTTCCATGGTCCATATGTCAATAAGATATTTGTAGGTGGGAGTCACAGTATGTAGAGTTTTCATGGACCATATGTCAATAAGATATGTGTTAGTGGGATTCACAGTATGTAGTGTTTCCATGACCCTTATGTCAATAAGATATTTGTTGTTGGTGGAATCACAGTATGTAGTGTTTCCATTGTCCATGTGTCAATAAGATATTTGTTGGTGGGAGTCACAGTATGTAGTGTTTCCATGGTAAATATTACATGGTCCATATGTCAATTAGGTATGTGTTGGTGGGAGTCACAGTGTGCAGTGTTTCGATGGCCCTTATGTCAATAATATATGTGTTGGTGGGAATCACATTATGTAGTGTTTCCATGGTCCATATGTCAATAAGATATGTGTTGGTGGGAGTCACAGTGGATAGTGTTTCCGTGGCCCATATGTCAAAAATATATGTGTTGGTGGAGTCACAGTATGCAGGTTTCCATTGTCCATATGTCAATAAGATATTTGCTGGTGGAGTCACAGTATGTACTGTTTACATGGTCCATATGTCAATAACGTGTTTGTTGGTGGGAGTCACAGTATGTAGTGTTTCCATGGTTAATATGTCAATAAGATATGTGTTGGTGGGAGTCACAGTATGTAGTGTTTCCATGGTCCATATATGTCAATAAGGTATGTGTTGGTGGGAGTCACAGTGTGTAGTGTTTCCATGGCAAATATGTCAATAATATGTGTTGGTGGAGTCACAGTATGTAGTGTTTCCATGGTCCATATGTCATTAAGATATTTGTTGGTGGAGTCACAGTATGTATGTTTACATGGTCCATTGGTCAATAACATATTTGTTGGTGGGAATCACAGTATGTAGTGTTTCCATGGTCCATATTTCAATAGGATACTTGTTGGTGGCAGACACAGTTATGTTGTGTTTCCATGGTCCATATGTCAATAAGATATTTGTTGGAGGAGTCACAGTGTGTAGTGTTTCCATGGTCACTATGTCAATCAGATATTTGTTGGTGGGAGTCACAGTATGTAGTGTTTCCATGGGTAATATGTCAATAAGATATGTGTTGGTGGGAATTACAGTATGTAGTGTTCCCATGGTCCATATGTCAATAAAGTATGTGTTGGTGGGAGTCACAGTGTGTAGTGTTTCCATGGCCCATATGTCAATAATATATGTGTTGGTGGAGTCACAGTATGTATTGTTTCCATGGTCCATATGTCAATAAGATATTTGTTGGTGGAGTCACAGTATGTAGTGTTTACATGGCCCATATGTCAATAACATATTTATTGGTGGGATTCACAGTTATGTTGTGTTTCCATGGTCCATATGTCAATAAGATATGTGTTGGTGGAGTCACAGTATGTAGTGTTTCCATGGTCACTAGTTCAATAAGATATTTGTTGGTTGGAGTCACAGTATGTAGTGTTTCCATGGTAAATATGTCTATAAGATATGTGTTGTTTGGAGTCACAGTATGAAGTGTTTCCATGGTCCATATGTCAATAATGTATGTGTTCGTGGGAGTCACAGTGTGTAGTGTTTCCATGGCCCTTATGTTAATAATATATGTGTTGGTGGGAATCACAGTATGTAGTGTTTCCATGGTCAATATGTCAATAAGATATGTGTTGGTGGGAGTCACAGTATCTAGCGTTTCCATGGTCCATATGTCAATAAGGTATGTGTTGGTGGGAGTCACAGTGTGTAGTGTTTCCATGGTCCATATGTCAATAAGATATTTGTTGGTGGGAGTCACAGTTATGTTGTGTTTCCATGGTCCATATACCAATAAGATATTTGTTGATGGAGTCACAGTATGTAGTGTTTCCATGGTCCGTATGTCTATAAGATATTTGTTGGTGGGAGTCAGTCACAGTTATGTAGTGTTTCCATGGTCCATATGTCAATAAGATACTTATCGGTGGGAGTTAGAGTATGTAGTGTTTCCATGACCCATATGTCAATAAGATATTTGTTGGTGGGATTCACAGTTATGTTGTGTTTCCATGGTCCATATGTCAATAAGATATTTGTTGGTGAAATCACAGTATGTAGTGTTTCCATGGTCACTATGTCAATAAGATATTTGTTGGTGGGAGTCACAGTATGTAGTGTTTCCATGGTAAATATGTCAATTAGATATGTGTTGGTTGGAGTCACAGTATGTAGTGTTTCAATAGTCAATATGTCAATAAGGTACGTGTTGGTGGGAGTCACAGTGTGTAGTGTTTCCATGGCCCTTATGTTAATAATATATGTGATCGTGGGAATCACAGTATGTAGTGTTTCCATGGTCCATATGTCAATAAGGTATGTGTTGGTGGGAGTCACAGTGTGTAGTGTTTCCATGGTCAATATGTCAATAAGATATTTGTTGGTGGGAGTCACAGTTATGTTGTGTTTCCATATGCCAGTAAGATATGTGTTGGTTGGAGTCAAAGTATGTAGTGTTTCCATGGTCCATATGTCAATAAGGTATTTGTTGGTGGGAGTCAGTCACAGTTGTGTAGTGTTCCCATGGTCCATATGTCAATAAGACACTTATCGGTGGGAGTTAGAGTATGTAGTGTTTCCATGATCCATATGTCAATAAGATATTTGTTGGTGGGAGTCACAGTTACGTTGTGTTTCCATATGCCAATAAGATATGTGTTGGTTGGAGTCACAGTATGTAGTGTTTCCATGGTCCATATGTCAATAAGGTATGTGTTGGTGGGAGTCACAGTGTGTAGTGTTTCCATGGCCCTTATGTCAATAAGATATGTGTTGGTGGGAGTCACAGTATGTAGTGTTTCCATGGTTAATATGTCAATAAGATATGTGTTGGTGGGAGTCACAGTATGTAGTGTTTCCATGGTCCATATATGTCAATAAGGCATGTGTTGGGGGGAGTCGCAGTGTGTAGAGTTTCCGTGGCCCATATGTCAATAATATATGTGTTGGTGGAGTCACAGTATGTAGTGTTTCCATTGTCCATATGTCAATAAGATATTTGCTGGTGGAGTCACAGTATGTAGTGTTTACATGGTCCATATGTCAATAACGTATTTGTTGGTGGGAGTCACAGTATGTAGTGTTTCCATGTTCCATATGTCAGTAAGATATTTATTGGTGGGAGTTACAATATGTAGTGTTTCCATGGTAAATATGTCAATAAGATATGCGTTGGTGGGAGTCACAGTATGTAGTGTTTCCATGGTCCATATATGTCAATAAGGTATGTGTTGGTGGGAGTCACAGTGTGTAGTGTTTCCATGGTCCATATATGTCAATAAGATATGTGTTGGTGGGAGTCACAGTATGCAGTGTTTCCATGGTCCATATATGTCAATAAGGTATGTGTTGGTGGGAGTCACAGTGTGTAGTGTTTCCATGGCAAATATGTCAATAATATGTGTTGGTGGAGTCACAGTATGTAGTGTTTCCATGGTCCATATGTCATTAAGATATTTGTTGGTGGAGTCACAGTATGTATGTTTACATGGTCCATTGGTCAATAACATATTTGTTGGTGGGAATCACAGTATGTAGTGTTTCCATGGTCCATATTTCAATAGGATACTTGTTGGTGGCAGACACAGTTATGTTGTGTTTCCATGGTCCATATGTCAATAAGATATTTGTTGGAGGAGTCACAGTGTGTAGTGTTTCCATGGTCACTATGTCAATAAGATATTTGTTGGTGGGAGTCACAGTATGTAGTGTTTCCATGGGTAATATGTCAATAAGATATGTGTTGGTGGGAATTACAGTATGTAGTGTTCCCATGGTCCATATGTCAATAAAGTATGTGTTGGTGGGAGTCACAGTGTGTAGTGTTTCCATGGCCCATATGTCAATAATATATGTGTTGGTGGAGTCACAGTATGTAGTGTTTCCATGGTCCATATGTCAATAAGATATGTGTTGGTGGAGTCACAGTATGTAGTGTTTCCATGGTCACTATGTCAATAAGATATTTGTTGGTTGAAGTCACAGTATGTAGTGTTTCCATGGTAAATATGTCTATAAGATATGTGTTGTTTGGAGTCACAGTATGTAGTGTTTCCATGGTCCATATGTCAATAATGTATGTGTTGGTGGGAGTCACAGTGTGTAGTGTTTCCATGGCCCTTATGTTAATAATATATGTGTTGGTGGGAATCACAGTATGTAGTGTTTCCATGGTCAATATGTCAATAAGATATGTGTTGGTGGGAGTAACAGTATGTAGCGTTTCCATGGTCCATATGTCAATAAGGTATGTGTTGGTGGGAGTCACAGTGTGTAGCGTTTCCATGGTCCATATGTCAATAAGATATTTGTTGGTGGGAGTCACAGTTATGTTGTGTTTCCATGGTCCATATACCAATAAGATGGTATATGTGTTGGTGGAGTCACAGTATGTAGTGTTTCCATGGTCCATATATGTCAATAAGGTATGTGTTGGTGGGAGTCACAGTGTGTAGTGTTTCCATGGCCCATATGTCAATTATATATGTGTTGGTGGAGTCACAGTATGTAGTGTTTCCATGGTCCATATGTCAATAAGATATTTGCTGGTGGAGTCACAGTATGTAGTGTTTACATGGTCCATATGTCAATAACATATTTGTTGGTGGGAGTCACAGTATGTAGTGTTTCCATGGTCCATATGTCAATAACATATTTGTTGGTGGAGTCACAGTATGTAGTGTTTACCTGTTCAATTGGTCAATAACATATTTGTTGGTGGGAATCACAGTATGTAGTGTTTCCATGGTCCATATGTCAATAAGATATTTGTTGGTGGGAGTTACAGTTATGTTGTGTTTCCATGGTCCATATGTCAATAAGATATTTGTTGGTGGAGTCACAGTATGCAGTGTTTCCATGGTCCGTATGTCAATAAGATATTTGTTGGTGGGAGTCACAGTATGTAGTGTTTGCATGGTAAATATGTCAATACGATAGTGTTGGTTGGAGTCACAGTATGTAGTGTTTCCATGGTCCATATGTCAATAAGGTATGTGTTGGTGAGAGTCACAGTGTGTAGTGTTTCGATGGCCCTTATGTCAATAATATATGTGTTGGTGGGAATCACAGTATGTAGTGTTTCCATGGTCCATATGTCAATAAGCTATGTGTTGATGGGATTCACAGTATGTAGTGTTTCCATGGCCCATATGTCAATAAAATATGTGTTGGTGCAGTCACAGTATAAAGTGTTTCCATGGTCCATATGTCAATAAGATATTTTTTGGTGGAGTCACAGAATGTAGTGCTTACATGGTCCATATGTCAATAACATATTTGTTGCTGGGAGTCATAGTATGTAGTGTTTCCATGGTCCATATGTCAATAAAGTATTTGTTGGTGGGTGTCACAGTATGTAGTGTTTCCATGGTCCATATATGTCAATAAGGTATGTGTTGGTGGGAGTCACAGTGTGTAGTGTTTTCATGGCCCATATGTCAATAATATATGTGTTTGTGTAGTCACAGTATAAAGTGTTTCCATGGTCCATATGTCAATAAGATATGTGTTGGTGGAGTCACAGTATGTAGTGTTAACATGGTCCATATGTCAATAAGATATTTGTTGGTGGTATTCACAGTATGTAGTGTTTCCATGTTTAATATGTAAATAAGATATGTGTTGGTGAGAGTCACAGTATGTAGTGTTTCCATGGTCCATATATGTCAATAAGGTATGTGTTGGTGGGAGTCACAGTATGTAGTGTTTCCATGGTCCATATGTCAATAAGATATTTGCTGGTGGAGTCACAGTATGTAGTGTTTACATGGTCCATCTGTCAATAACATATTTGTTGGTGCGAGTCACAGTATGTAGTGTTTCCATGGTCCATATATCAATCAGATATTTGTTGGTGGGAGTCACAGTATGTAGTGTTTCCATGGTTGATATGTCAATAATATATGTGTTGGTGGGAGTCACAGTATGTAGTGTTTCCATGGTCCATATATGTCAATAAGGTATGTTTTGGTGGGAGTCACAGTGTGTAGTGTTTCCATGGCCCATATGTCAATAAGATAATTGTTGTTGGGAGTCACAGTTATGTTGTGTTTCCATGGTCCATATGTCAATCAGATATTTGTTGTTGGAGTCACAGTATGCAGTGTTTCCATGGTCTGTAAGTCAATAAGATATATGTTGGTGGGAGTCACAGTATGTAGTGTTTCCATGGTAAATATGTCAATAAGATATGTGTTGGTTGGAGTCACAGTATGTAGTTTTTCCATGGTCCATATGTCAATAAGGTATGTGTTGGTGGGAGTCACAGTTTGTAGTGTTTCCACGGCCCTTATGTCAATAATATATGTGTTGGTGGGAATCACAGTATGTAGTGTTTCCATGGTCCATATCTCAAGAAGATATTTGTTGATGGGATTCACAGTATGTAGTGTTTCCATGGCCCATATGTCAATAATATATGTGTTGGTGCAGTCACAGTATGTAGTGTTTCCATGGTCCATATGTCAATAAGATATTTTTTGGTGGAGTCACAGAATGTAGTGTTTACATGTTCCATATGTCAATAAGATATTTGTTGGTGGGGGTCACAGTATGTAGTATTTACATGGTTCATATGTCAATAAGATATTTGTTGGTGGGAGTCACAGTATGTAGTGTTTCCATGGTCCATATGTCAACAAGTAATTGTTGCTGGGAGTCAATGCATGTAGTGTTTCCATAGCCCATATGTCAATAAACTATGTGTTGGTGGAGTCAAAGTATGTAGTGTTTCCATGGTCCATATGTCAATAAGATATACGTTGATAGGATTCACAGTATGTAGTGTTTCCATGGTCAATATGTCAATAAGATATGTGATGGTGGGAGTCACAGTATGTAGCGTTTCCATGGTCCATATGTCAATAAGGTGTGTGTTGGTGGGAGTCACAGTGTGTAGTGTTTCCATGGTCCATATGTCAATAAGATATTTGTTGGTGGGAGTCACAGTTATGTTGTGTTTCCATGGTCCATATACCAATAAGATATTTGTTGATGGAGTCACAGTATGTAGTGTTTCCATGGTCCGTATGTCTATAAGATATTTATTGGTGGGAGTCAGTCACAGTTATGTAGTGTTTCGATGGTCCATATGTCAATAAGATACTTATCGGTGGGAGTTAGAGTATGTAGTGTTTCCATGACCCATATGTCAATAAGATATTTGTTGGTGGGATTCACAGTTATGTTGTGTTTCCATGGTCCATATGTCAATAAGATATTTGTTGGTGAAATCACAGTATGTAGTGTTTCCATGGTCACTATGTCAATAAGATATTTGTTGGTGGGAGTCACAGTATGTAGTGTTTCCATGGTAAATATGTCAATCAGATATGTGTTGGTTGGAGTCACAGTATGTAGTGTTTCCATGGTCAATATGTCAATAAGGTAAGTCTTGGTGGGAGTCACAGTGTGTAGTTTTTCCATGGCCCTAATGTTAATAATATATGTGTTCGTGGGAATCACAGTATGTATTGTTTCCATGATCCATATGTCAATAAGGTATGTGTTGGTGGGAGTCACAGTGTGTAGTGTTTCCATGGTCAATATGTCAATCAGATATTTGTTGGTGGGAGTCACAGTTATGTTGTGTTTCCATATGCCAGTAAGATATGTGTTGGTTGGAGTCAAAGTATGTAGTGTTTCCATGGTCCATATGTCAATAAGGTATTTGTTGGTGGGAGTCAGTCACAGTTGTGTAGTGTTCCCATGGTCCATATGTCAATAAGACACTTATCGGTGGGAGTTAGAGTATGTAGTGTTTCCATGATCCATATGTCAATAAGATATTTGTTGGTGGGAGTCACAGTTACGTTGTGTTTCCATATGCCAATAAGATATGTGTTGGTTGGAGTCACAGTATGTAGTGTTTCCATGGTCCATATGTCAATAAGGTATGTGTTGGTGGGAGTCACAGTGTGTAGTGTTTCCATGGCCCTTATGTCAATAAGATATGTGTTGGTGGGAGTCACAGTATGTAGTGTTTCCATGGTTAATATGTCAATAAGATATGTGTTGGTGGGAGTCACAGTATGTAGTGTTTCCATGGTCCATATATGTCATTAAGGCATGTGTTGGGGGGAGTCGCAGTGTGTAGAGTTTCCATGGCCCATATGTCAATAATATATGTGTTGGTGGAGTCACAGTATGTAGTGTTTCCATTGTCCATATGTCAATAAGATATTTGCTGGTGGAGTCACAGTATGTAGTGTTTACATGGTCCATATGTCAATAACGTATTTGTTGGTGGGAGTCACAGTATGTAGTGTTTCCATGTTCCATATGTCAGTAAGATATTTGTTGGTGGGAGTTACAATATGTAGTGTTTCCATGGTAAATATGTCAATAAGATATGCGTTGGTGGGAGTCACAGTATGTAGTGTTTCCATGGTCCATATATGTCAATAAGGTATGTGTTGGTGGGAGTCACAGTGTGTAGTGTTTCCATGGTCGATATATGTCAATAAGATATTTGTTGGTGGAGTCACAGTATGTATGTTTACATGGTCCATTGGTCAATAAGATATTTGTTGGTGGGAATCACAGTATGTAGTGTTTCCATGGTCCATATGTCAATAAGATATTTGTTGGTGGGAGTCACAGTTATGTTGTGTTTCCATGGTCCATATGTCAATAAGATATTTTTGGTGGAGTCACAGTATGTAGTGTTTCCATGGTCACTATGTCAATAAGATATTTGTTGGTGGGAGTCACAGTATGTAGTGTTTCCATGGTAAATATGTCAATAAGATATGCATTGGTGGGAGTCACAGTATGTAGTGTTTCCATTGTCCATATGTCAATAAAGTATGTGTTGGTGGGAGTCACAGTGTGTAGTGTTTCCATGGCCCATATGTCAATAATATATGTGTTGGTGGGAGTCACAGTATGTAGTGTTTCCATGGTCACTATGTCAATAAGATATTTGTTGGTGGGAGTCACAGTATGTAGTGTTTCCATGTTCCGTATGTCAATAATATATTTGTTGGTGGGAGTCACAGTATCTAGTGTTTCCATGGTAAATATGTCAATAAGATATGCGTTGGTGGGTGTCACAGTGTGTAGTGTTTCCATGGTCCATATATGTCAATAAGATATTTGTTGGTGGAGTCACAGTATGTATGTTTACATGGTCCATTGGTAAATAACATATTTGTTGGTGGGAATCACAGTATGTAGTGTTTCCATGGTCCATATGTCAATAAGATATTTGTTGGTGGGAGTCACAGTTATGTTGTGTTTCCATGGTCCATATGTCAATAAGATATTTTTGGTGGAGTCACAGTATGTAGTGTTTCCATGGTCACTATGTCAATAAGATATTTGTTGGTGGGAGTCACAGTATGTAGTGTTTCCATTGGTAATATGTCAATAAGATATGTGTTGGTGGGAATCACAGTATGTAGTGTTTCCATGGTCCATATGTCAATAAAGTATATGTTGGTGGGAGTCACAGTGTGTAGTGTTTCCATGGCCCATATGTCAATAATATATGTGTTGGTGGAGTCACAGTATGTAGTGTTTCCATGGTCCATATGTCAATAAGATATTTGTTGGTGGGAGTCACAGTATGTAGTGTTTCCATGGTAAATATGTCAATAAGATATGCATTGGTGGGAGTCACAGTATGTAGTGTTTCCATGGTCCATATGTCAATAAAGTATGTGTTGGTGGGAGTCACAGTGTGTAGTGTTTCCATGGCCCATATGTCAATAATATATGTGTTGGTGGGAGTCACAGTATGTAGTGTTTCCATGGTCACTATGTCAATAAGATATTTGTTGGTGGGAGTCACAGTATGTAGTGTTTCCATGTTCCATATGTCAATAAGATATTTGTTGGTGGGAGTCACAGTATGTAGTGTTTCCATGGTAAATATGTCAATAAGATATGCATTGGTGGGAGTCACAGTATGTAGTGTTTCCATGGTCCATATGTCAATAAAGTATGTGTTGGTGGGAGTCACAGTGTGTAGTGTTTCCATGGCCCATATGTCAATAATATATGTGTTGGTGGGAGTCACAGTATGTAGTGTTTCCATGGTCACTATGTCAATAAGATATTTGTTGGTGGGAGTCACAGTATGTAGTGTTTCCATGTTCCATATGTCAATAAGATATTTGTTGGTGGGAGTCACAGTATGTAGTGTTTCCATGGTAAATATGACAATAAGATATGCGTTGGTGGGAGTCACAGTATGTATTGTTTCCATGGTCCATATGTCAATAAAGTATGTGTTGGTTGGAGTCACAGAGTGTAGTGTTTCCATGGCCCATATGTCAATAATATATGTGTTGGTGGGAGTCACAGTATGTATTGTTTCCATGGTTCATATATCAATAATATATTTATTGGTGGAGTCACAGTATGTAGTGTTTACATGGCCCATATGTCAATAACATATTTGTTGGTGGGAGTCACAGTATGTATTGTTTCCAGGGTCCATATGTCAATAAGATATTTATTGATGGGATTCAGTTATGTTGTGTTTCCATGGTCCATATGTCAATAAGATATTTGTTGGTGGAGTCACAGTATGTAGTGTTTCCATGGTAAATATGTCAATAAGATATGTGTTGGTTGGAGTCACAGTATGTAGTGTTTCCATGGTCCATATGTCAATAAGGTATGTGTTGGTGGGAGTCACAGTGTGTAGTGTTTCCATGGCCCTTATGTTAAGAATATATGTTTTGGTGGGAATCACAGTATGTAGTGTTTCCATGGTCCATATGTCAATAAGATATGTGTTGATGGGATTCACAGTATGTAGTGTTTCCATGGTCAATATGTCAATAAGATATGTGTTGGTGGGAGTCACTGTATGTAGTGTTGCCATAGTCCATATGTCAATAAGGTATGCGTTGGTCGGAGTCACAGTATGTAGTGTTTCCATGGTCCATATGTCAATAAGATATTTGTTGGTGGGAGTCACAGTATGTAGAGTTTCCATGGTCCATAAGTCAATAAGATATTTTTTAGTGGGAGTCTCAGTATGTAGTGTTTCAATGGTCCATATGTCAATAAGATAATTGTTGGTCGGAGTCACAGTGTGTAGTGTTTCGATGGTCCATATGTCAATAATATATTTGTTGGTCGGAGTCATAGTATGTAGTATTTCCATGGTCCATATGTCAATAATATATTTGTTGGTGGGAGTCACAGTATGTAGTGTTTCCATGGTCCATAAGTCAATAAGATATTTTTTGGTGGGAGTCTCAGTATGTAGTGTTTCCATGGTCCATATGTCAATAATATATTTGTTGGTAGAGTCACAGTATGTAGTGTTTCCATGGTCCATATGTCAATAAGATATTTGTTGGTAGAGTCACAGTATGTAGTGTTTCCATGGTCCATATGTCAATAAGATATTTGTTGGTGGGAGTCGCAGTATGTAATGTTTCCATGGTCCATATGTCAATAAGATATTTGTTAGTGGAGTCACAGTATGAAGTGTTTCCATGGTCCATATGTTAATAATATATTTTTGGTGGGAGTCTCAGTATGTAGTGTTTCCATGGTCCATATGTCAATAAGATATTTGTTAGTTGAGTCACAGTATATAGTGTTTTCATGGTCCATATGTCAATAAGATATTTTTTGGTGGGATTCTCAGTATGTAGTGTTTCCATGGTCCATATGTCAATAAGATTTTTGTTGGTGGGAGTCACAGTATGTAGTGTTTCCATGGTCCATATATCAAAAAGGTATTTGTTGCTGGAATTCACAGTATGAGGTGTTTCCATGGTCCATATGTCAATAAGATATTTTTTGGTGGGAGTCACAGTATGTAGTGTTTCCATGGTCCATATGTCAATAATGTATGTGTTGATGGGAGTCACAGTGTGTAGTGTTTCCATGGCCCATATGTCAATAATATATGTGTTGGTGGAGTCACTGTATATAGTGTTTCCATGGTCCATATGTCAATAAGATATTTGTTGGTGGAGTCACAATATGTAATGTTTACATGGTCCATATGTCAATAAGATGTGTGCTGGTGGGAGTCACAGTATGTTGTGTTTCCATGGTCTATATGTCAATAAGATATTTGTTGGTGGGAGTCAAAGTATGTAGTTTTTCCATGGTCCATATGTCAATAAGATATTTGTTGGTGGGAGTCACAGTTATGTTGTGTTTCCATGGTCCATATACCAATAAGATATTTGTTTATGGAGTCACAGTATGTAGTGTTTCCATGGTCCGTATGTCTATAAGATATTTGTTGGTGGGAGTCAGTCACAGTTATGTAGTGTTTCCATGGTCCATATGTCAATAAGATACTTATCGATGAAAATAAGAGTATGTAGTGTTTCCATGATCCATATGTCAATAAGATATTTCTAGGTGGGATTCACAGTTATGTTGTGTTTCCATGGTCCATATGTCAATAAGATATTTGTTGGTGGAGTCACAGTATGTAGTGTTTCCATGGTCACTATATCAATAAGATATTTGTTGGTGGGAGTCACAGTATGTAGTGTTTCCATGTTCCATATGTCAATAAGATATTTGTTGGTGGAAGTCACAGTATGTAGTGTTTCCATGGTAAATATGACAATAAGATATGCGTTGGTGGGAGTCACAGTATGTAGTGTTTCCATGGTCCATATGTCAATAAAGTATGTGTTGGTTGGAGTCACAGTGTGTAGTGTTTCCATGGCCCATATGTCAATAATATATGTGTTGGTGGGAGTCACAGTATGTATTGTTTCCATGGTTCATATATCAATAATATATTTGTTGGTCGAGTCACAGTATGTAGTGTTTACATGGCCCATATGTCAATAACATATTTGTTGGTGGGAGTCACAGTATGTATTGTTTCCAGGGTCCATATGTCAATAAGATATTTATTGGTGGGATTCAGTTATGTTGTGTTTCCATGGTCCATATGTCAATAAGATATTTGTTGGTGGAGTCACAGTATGAAGTGTTTCCATGGTCACTATGGTAATAAGATATTTGTTGGTGGGAGTCACAGTATGTAGTGTTTCCATGGTAAATATGTCAATAAGATATGTGTTGGTTGGAGTCACAGTATGTAGTGTTTCCATGGTCCATATGTCAATAAGGTATGTGTTGGTGGGAGTCACAGTGTGTAGTGTTTCCATGACCCTTATGTTAATAATATATGTGTTGGTGGGAATCACAGTATGTAGTGTTTCCATGGTCCATATGTCAATAAGATATGTGTTGATGGGATTCACAGTATGTAGTGTTTCCATGGTCAATATGTCAATAAGATATGTGTTGGTGGGAGTCACATTATATAGTGTTTTCATGGTCCATATGTCAATAAGATATTTTTTGGTGGGATTCTCAGTATGTAGTGTTTCCATGGTCCATATGTCAATAAGATATTTGTTGGTGGGAGTCACAGTATGTAGTGTTTCCATGGTCCATATATCAAAAAGGTATTTGTTGCTGGAATTCACAGTATGAGGTGTTTCCATGGTCCATATGTCAATAAAATATTTTTTGGTGGGAGTCACAGTATGTAGTGTTTCCATGGTCCATATGTCAATAATGTATGTGTTGATGGGAGTCACAGTGTGTAGTGTTTCCATGGCCCATATGTCAATAATATATGTGTTGGTGGAGTCACTGTATATAGTGTTTCCAAGGTCCATATGTCAATAAGATATTTGTTGGTGGAGTCACAATATGTAGTGTTTACATGGTCCATATGTCAATAAGATGTGTGCTGGTGGGAGTCACAGTATGTTGTGTTTCCATGGTCTATATGTCAATAAGATATTTGTTGGTGGGAGTCAAAGTATGTAGTTTTTCCATGGTCCATATGTCAATAAGATATTTGTTGGTGGGAGTCACAGTTATGTTGTGTTTCCATGGTCCATATACCAATAAGATATTTGTTGATGGAGTCACAGTATGTAGTGTTTCCATGGTCCGTATGTCTATAAGATATTTGTTGGTGGGAGTCAGTCACAGTTATGTAGTGTTTCCATGGTCCATATGTCAATAAGATACTTATCGATGAAAATAAGAGTATGTAGTGTTTCCATGATCCATATGTCAATAAGATATTTCTAGGTGGGATTCACAGTTATGTTGTGTTTCCATGGTCCATATGTCAATAAGATATTTGTTGGTGGAGTCACAGTATGTAGTGTTTCCATGGTCACTATGTCAATAAGATATTTGTTGGTGGGAGTCACAGTATGTAGTGTTTCCATGTTCCATATGTCAATAAGATATTTGTTGGTGGAAGTCACAGTATGTAGTGTTTCCATGGTAAATATGACAATAAGATATGCGTTGGTGGGAGTCACAGTATGTAGTGTTTCCATGGTCCATATGTCAATAAAGTATGTGTTGGTTGGAGTCACAGTGTGTAGTGTTTCCATGGCCCATATGTCAATAATATATGTGTTGGTGGGAGTCACAGTATGTATTGTTTCCATGGTTCATATATCAATAATATATTTGTTGGTCGAGTCACAGTATGTAGTGTTTACATGGCCCATATGTCAATAACATATTTGTTGGTGGGAGTCACAGTATGTATTGTTTCCAGGGTCCATATGTCAATAAGATATTTATTGGTGGGATTCAGTTATGTTGTGTTTTCATGGTCCATATGTCAATAAGATATTTGTTGGTGGAATCACAGTATGTAGTGTTTCCATGGTCAATATGGTAATAAGATATTTGTTGGTGGGAGTCACAGTATGTAGTGTTTCCATGGTAAATATGTCAATAAGATATGTGTTGTTTGGAGTCACAGTATGTAGTGTTTCCATAGTCCATATGTCAATAAGGTATGTGTTGGTGGGAGTCACAGTGTGTAGTGTTTCCATGGTCCATATGTCAATAAGATATTTGTTGGTGGGATTCACAGTTATGTTGTGTTTCCATGGTCCATATATCAATAAGATATTTGTTGATGGAGTCACAGTATGTACTGTTTCCATGGTCCGTATGTCTATAAAATATTTGTTGGTGGGAGTCAGTCACAGTTATGTAGTGTTTCCATGGTCCATATGTCAATAAGATACTTATCGATGGGAGTTAGAGTATGTAGTGTTTCCATGATCCATATGTCAATAAGATATTTCTTGGTGGGATTCACAGTTATGTTGTGTTTCCATGGTCCATATGTCAATAAGATATTTGTTGGTGGAGTCACAGTATGTTGTGTTTCCATGGTCACTATGTCAATAAGATATGTGTTGGTGGGAGTCACAGTATGTAGTGTTTCCATGGTAAATATGTCAATAAGATATGTGTTGGTTGGAGTCACAGTATGTAGTGTTTCCATGGTCCATATGTCAATAAGGTACGTGTTGGCCCAAGTCACAGTGTGTAGTGTTTCCATGGCCCTTATGTTAATAATATATGTGTTGGTGGGAATCACAGTATGTAGTGTTTCCATTGTCCATATGTCAATAAGGTATGTGTTGGTGGGAGTCACAGTGTGTAGTGTCTCCATGGTCCATATGTCAATAAGATATTTGTTGGTGGGAGTCACAGTTATGTTGTGTTTCCATGGTCTATATGTCAATAAGATATTTGTTGATGGAGTCACAGTATGTAGTGTTTCCATGGTCCGTATGTCAATAAGATATTTGTTGGTGGGATTCAGTCACAGTTATGTAGTGTTTCCATGGTCCATATGTCAATAAGATACTTATCGGTGGGAGTTAGAGTATGTAGTGTTTCCGTGATCCATATGTCAATAAGATATTTGTTGGTGTGAGTCACAGTATGTAGTGTTTCCATGGTCCATATGTCAATAAGATATTTGTTGGTGGGAGTCACAGTTATGTTGTGTTTCCATATGCCAATAAGATACTTGTTGGTGGAGTCACAGTATGTAGTGTTTCCATGGTCCATATGTCAACAAGTATTTGTTGGTGGGAGTCACAGTATGTAGTGTTTCCATATGTCAATAAGATATGTATTGGTGAGAGTCACAGTATGTAGTGATTCCATGGTCCATATGTCAACAAGGTATTTGTTGGTGGGAGTCACAGTATGTAGTGTTTCCATGGTCCATATGTCAATAATATATTTGTTGGTGAGAGTCACATTGATGTAGTGTTTCCATGGTCCATATTTCAATAAGATATTTGTTGGTGGAGTCATAGTTTGTAGTGTTTCCATGGTCCATATGTCAATAAGATATTTGTTGGTGATAGTCACATTGAGGTTGTGTTTCCATGGTCCATATGTCAATAAGATATTTGTTGGTTGGAGTCACAGTATGTAGTGTTTCTATGGTCCATATGTCTACAAAATATTTGTTGGTGGGAGTCACAGTATGTAGTGTTTCCATTGTCATATATCAATAAGACATTTGTTGGTGGGAGTCACAGTGTGCAGTGTTTCCATGGTCCATATGTCAATAAGGTAACTGTTTTTTGGAGTCACCGTATGTAGTGTTTACATGGTCCATATGTCAATAACATATTTGTTGGTGGGAGTCATAGTATGTAGTGTTTCCATGGCCCGCATGCCAATAAGATATGTGTTGGTGGGAGTCACAGTATGTAGTGTTGCCATGGTCCATATGTTAATAAGATATGTGTTGGTGGGAGTCACAGTATGTAGTGTTTCCATGGTCCATATGTCAATAAGATATGTGTTGGTGGGAGTCACAGTATGTAGTGTTACAATGGTCCATATGTTAATAAGATATGTGTTGGTGGGAGTCACAGTATGTAGTGTTTCCATGGTCCATATGTCAATAAGATATTTGTTGGTGGGAGTCTCAGTATGTAATGTTTCCATGGTCACTATGTCAATAAGATATTTATTTGTGGGAGTCAGGTCACCATATGTAGTGTTTACATGGTCCATATGTCAATAAGATATTTGTTGGTGGGAGTTACAGTTATGTAGTGTTTCCATGGTCCATATGACCATAAGATATGTTTTGGTGGGTGTCACAGTATGTAGTTTTTCCATTTTTCCATATGTCAATAAGATATTTGTTGGTGGAGTCACAGTATGATATTTAAAACATACAATACATGAAAGTAAAATAAACATCATAGATACAAAGTTATTATATAGGAATAAAAAACTATATAAATACCATACTACTGTTATTGATTTTTTATGATAACACATTTATAAACGAAAAATGATTAACGTATTAAATGAAAGAAAGGTTTGAATTGTAAAACGCGTACATCAAAATGTGTCAAGGTTGTATATAAATCAAAACGTGATGTCAAATAATTCAAATTATTTTTTAATTATTTTAACATATATTTTCGATTTATAAAAAATATATATCACAGTATTGATAAATCGAGTATCAGAATTCTGTGTTGTCGTAAACGTCACATAAAACCAAAAGTAATCGTACAAAGTAATGGTACAAAGTAATGGTGCATAATTAGGGGCGTAAATGATTGAAAGAATGCAATGAATGAATGAATCAATGAATCAATGAATCAATCAATGAATGAATCAATCAATCAATGAATCAATCAATTAATCAATCAAGGAATCAATCAAAGAATCAATCAAAGAATCAATCAATGAATCAATCAATTAATCAATCAATCAATCAATCAAAGAATCAATCAATGAATGTGTTTGAATAATTGAACGAACGAATGTATACTGGTCCAATTGATAAAAGTAAAAGAATGGTGGAATATGTCCACATATATAGTTACAATGTTGTATTTCATGTATACATATTTGTTTTATGTAAATACTGAATAAAAAAATTATAAAAAATAAAAGAAAAAAAAGTAATACGGTGCCTGTAGAGACAGCTACTCCACTGATAATTCTAAAATAACGAACACAATTAACTTTTTTTAACTGCGATCCATTGTTTCGGTGCGTTTCTGTCTTTCTGTACATCGATTAAAGGTATATCAGGCGTTGAGGCTAGAAAGGTTGTTTTTGTGCTTTTTAAAGGCTATGAAAAACGTGAAATGATTAAAACTATAATAACATTTTCCTATAATACAGCGCTAAGATTAATAATTATAATCGTCCTATCATACTAAAGAGATATAAATAGCGGTTACGCGAAGCACCTCGGCGATATCTTCACATCACACTCCCGTTACGTTGAGATTTATTATCGTCAAGTTCAAAATAGCTATCCCTGGCTCGTAACCATAGTTAGAAAATACACCTTTCGGGTCTTTTATTTTCTATTGTCAGTGAAATTCTTTTGATGATTTAAGGCTCATTTGGTTTATTTTTTTAACAATTTAATATATAAATAATGTATTTAAATTCTGATGTACTCATTCAGGCTTGCCAGAGTACCAAACCGGTACTCGTTAAACGACTGGGGACCGTTGTAACCTTGTGATGTGAGATTGGTTATCAGTCATTCTGACTTGCCATAGTATCACACCGGTACCTTTTGTACGACTGTGGACCGTGGTAACTTTGAGATGTGAGACTGGTAAACAGTCATTCTGGATTGCCAGAATATCACACATGTACCCTTTGTACGACTGGGGGACCGTTGTAACTTTGAGATGTGATATTGGCAAAATATCAGTCTTTCTTGCCAGAGTACCACACCGGTAACCTTTGTACGACTAGGGGACCGTTGTAACTCTGAGATGTGCGATTGGTAAACAGTCATTCTGGCTTGACAGAGTACCACACCGGTACCC
The DNA here is from genome assembly GCA_037043455.1 of Cyrtodaria siliqua. NCBI lineage: Eukaryota > Metazoa > Mollusca > Bivalvia > Adapedonta > Hiatellidae > Cyrtodaria > Cyrtodaria siliqua. The sequence goes on along the minus strand of JAWPHD010005303.1, from coordinate 4,453 downwards.
TTTGTACGACTGGGGGACCGTTGTAACTCTTAGATGTGCGATTGGTAAACAATCATTCTGGCTTGTCAGAGTACCACACCGGTACCCTTTGTACGACTGGGAGACCGTTGTAACTCTGAGATATGAGATTGGTAAACAATCATTCTGGCTTGCCATAGTGACACACCGGTACCCTTTGTATGACTGGGGGACCGTGGTAACTTTGAGATGTGAGATTGGTAAACAACCATTCTGGCTTGCCATAGTATCAAACCTGTACCATTTATACGACTGGGGGACCAGTGTAACTCTGACATGTGAGATTGGTAAGCAATCATTCTGGCTTGCCAGAGTATCACACCGGTACCCTGTGTATGACTGGGGTCCGCTGTAACTTTGAGATGTGAGATTGGTAAACTATCAGAATTCCATATCTCGCCGATTAATTCTGATCGAATGGCAGTCAGTATACATGTACGTGTACCATGATAATTCAATAGAGGAGATAAATGTCTAATTTAAACAAATTGTTTTAGTCTCGAATTTTAGACATATATTTATCTGGAATTGAAGAACTTCATATAAATAATAAGATTGGATGTTTTGGAGAGAAACACAACGGAAAGTGTATATATGAGTACAATGTAAAGTACTCACAACAACATATCTACTTTAAGTAATTGCAGATCAATTAATATTCATTGTTTTAACTTTGCAGACCCTGCATAGATTTGATCTACTTGACCAAGGCTGCAAAAGGTGTTAAGGACAGCCGTGAATACAAGGACATCAAAGTCAGCATGAAGAAGATTCTGACAGATCTCGGTAAACTAAGGAATGCCAGACAAAATGACAAGACTAGGTTAGAAAAGGATTCACAGAACGTGGAAGCCAGCATACAGGATTTCCGGAAGATGGTCTATAAGATTATTGATGATTTGGAGAAGGCTACTACTAACCATTTAAGAGCCAAACACAAGAGCGCCAAGGCAGAATCAACGCTGACATCAAGACTCTTGAAAACGTCATCACAACTGTGGAAGACAATATCAAACGGCTTGAGAACACGAAAGAGCAAAACGAGTCTGAAATCTTCGTCACCATGAAGCAAATCAAGATCACTTTAAGAGATGGAAATGATGTCATTCGTGATATTTCTAGAGGCGATGGGATCGAAAAAATTCAGTTCAATTTAAACAGAAAAATAGAAGAATATCTTAAAAGTTTGAGGCACTTTGGTGATTTCTTGGAAATTAGTCAACCAGTACCACACTCTCCTATGCAACCTACAGATACTTCGACCAAACAACAACCAGACAAAGGTAGCCGTTCCTCTGCTAAACAGACCACATGCACTTCTTCCAAACAACAGCCAGATCAGAATCGCCTTTATTCTGCTAAGCAACACAGTCAGGTTAACACATGCGGCGGCAAGTGGTGCATAGATGATTCGTGTCAACTCCAGGACGGTACAATACTTATTGTTGATTTTATTAATTGCAACATAAAGAGACTGGATGCCTCGTATGCTGTGTCAGACTACTGTGGTGTACCAGGTGGGCCGTATGCTGTGTGCTGCACCGGTCATAGCGAAGTGGCTGTATCATTGTTGTGGATGGGGAAAATTCAGTTCATCTCAGTTGGAACCAAATTGTCTTTAAAAAAATCATTCAATGTGGGTGTTGCATGTCGAGGTGTGGGAGTATACCAACGGGAGTTGTACGTCTCATGTGGTGGTGGTTTTCAACAAGGTCCAGGTCACGTGAGGGTGTACAACACAGCTGGGGAGCTCCTGCATAAAATCCAGAATGATATGTCCGGTAATGCAATATTCTTCTGCCCACAACACATGACAACCAGTGCTGATGGATCATTCATCTATATCGCAGATAGTAACCACGGCGTCATTACTCTGAACAGACAGTAGTAGACAGGTGGTGTCAACAGTGAAATGTCAACAACTGACTGATGCTAGAGGAGTATGTGTCGACAACAGAGATCAAGTACTAGTATGTGGATACAAGTCCAACAACGTTATCCAGCTGGGACGTAATGGTGACCTACTGGGTGTGGTCCTGATGGAGTCTAATGACATGAAGCGTCCAGCATCAATCTGCTACGACAGGAGAAACTCCAAGTTGATTGTTACGTGTAGTAACATCATCAAAGTGTTCGACTTGGTGTAAGAAACATCACGCACTCGGTGAATTTAAGTTGATTGTTTACGTTTTAACAATTAACCAATCTGTGTTACGTTAGTAGGTCAACAACAATAGTCCAGGGGCCTGTTTTATGGAACGACCTAGGATAATTTTAAGTAAAATAAAAAACACAACCTTCCACCATTTTCCTTAAAAACATTGAAGAATGAAAATATCGCATGAACAATAAGTATAGTTTATAGAAAAAAGTGTTATTTGTTCAACTTAAAATATAGCAATACATTTAATAATTGACTTGGGATCATATCTGTCGTAAAATGTTTCATAAAACCGGCCCATGGATATTAAAACCGACCAATATGACAAACGTAATATCGACTTCGACTGTCAGAAGAGTATGACGAAATGATTAAAGGCACATACGGTAATCTTGAATGAGTTTAGCAGTAAACTTATCAACAACGTTATTAATCAGGTATTATTTTGACGTTATATCTGATTGAATATTAGTAAATAATAGCTATTTTATTGAATATGTTCTCAAATAAGTAGATAGATTGTATTTTTAATCATTATTCTACCTTGGCGTTTATATATGATTGTGAGCAATATAAGCATCAATTAATATAGACATACACAATTTGCTTGAATTATTCGAATAAGTGTAATAATAATTGTGCAAATATAGACCTCTGATACAACACGAGGTTTTAAAATAAGATCAGATTGCCATGTGTCCATGTTAAAGCGGACATAAACAGTTGTCGAGTGTTATACATTGAAATTAGAAGCGGTTATACCTATATCCTTATGTCTATCAACTTATTATAAATGGTAATAGCCAATGTGTTCCATTTCAAGTTGTTCCAGTGTATGTTGAAATAGAGATTATTGTAACTGCAGGAGTCGGATTAGGAATGTCCGTTATCTTGATGACGTGGTGGTGACGTTTTCACGAGTATACGATAGAAAGTGTGATATGTATAAAAGTCACTCATCGAGGTGAAAGTATTTGTCACTGGTTATCGAACACAGCAGTGTTATTGATCTTGTTTATGTACTGTTGTATTGAGTGTGGGATGATGTTTAACGTATTAGTGAGCTGTTGTGATTGTTAGTGAGAGTTAGGAGGTATGTGTTGTTAGATTAATTGGATGGTGTAGTGTTGTGTGGGTGTGATTGGTTGTTGTTAGGATTTTGAGTGAGTGTTTGTGTAGGTATAGTGTTATTGAAATTGCGGATAATTGTTTTATGTTGTAGTTGTTGTTTGGTGGTAGGTTTTAGTGGTGGGGGGTGTGTGGAGGTGAGGTTGGGGTTGTGGTTGGGAGAGGAAATAAATATGAAATAGTTTGAAGAATAGGAGTAATTGTGGTGGGATTTGTGGGGGGGGGGTGAGGTAGTGTAGATGGGGTTGGGAGTGAATTGATATTTTTTAGGTTGGAAGTTTTGGGGTTGTATTGTTTTGATTATGAGGGGGTGGATTTGGTGGGTGGGTGTTGTTAGGTAGGTGTTGTAGTTGTTTTATATTGAGTGTGGGATGTTTTGGAGGGTATGGTTGTGGGTTGTGGGTTATGGGGTTTGAGAGTTTGTGTGGTTAAGGAGGATTAGGTTTTATTTGTGGTTGTGTAAAGGTATTTGGAGTTGGTAGATAGGGGTGTGAGGGTTTAGTTGGTGAGGTGGGGGTTGTGGTGGGTGTTGTTTGGGGTGATTGTGGTGGGTGGTAATTGTTGTGGTTTTGTGGGGTGGGGGGGGTGGGGGTATGAGGTGTGTGGAAGGGGGGTTTGTTTTATGTTTGGAGTGTTTAGAGATTTTGGTTGATTTGGAAAGGTTAGGGTTAGGGGGTTTGGGTTTTGTTGTGTTTTTTTTATGGTTTGGGGTAAGTGGGTGGATGTGTTTTTGTTTTATTATGGTTGAAGTTTGTAAGAAAGGGGTGTGTAGGGTTTGGATTGGGTATGGTGGGGTTGGGTTATGGTTTGTAGGAAAGAATTATTATGATTATAGGTGGTTATGTGGTATAAGGAGGTTTAAGTTGAGAGTATGTGGTTGTTGTGTGTTTAGATATGTTGGGTTTGAATGTAGAGTGTTATATTGTGTTTAGAGGGGTTAATGGTTATTTGAAGTTTAGTAGGAGTTGGTTTGGGTAATTAGATGTTGATAGGTGGGGGTTTTAAGGGTATTTAAGTGTTGGGGTGGTTATGTGTATGTTGGTGTGGTTGGGTTATAAGGTGTGGGGTTGTTTTGGGGGGTGGTATTGGGGGAAGGTGTAGGGTTGAGAGGTTTGGTTGGGAGTTTTGTGGGGATTTATGTTGGTG